>ML393584.1:12461-192660 GCA_005239525.1 Nicotiana knightiana
CCAATAGTGAGACAAAATCCATATTAAGTAATCATACTTGGGAAAATGGTTGATCAACCTCCAAGAAATAAACTTTTGGGTTCTAAGTGGATTTTCAGAAGGAAAATGAAAGTTGATGGTACTATTGACAAATAGTTGGCAAGATTATTTGTCAAATGGTTTAGACAATGAGAATGTCTTGAATATTTTGACATACACCCGTCGGTTATGAGTATTGCATACATATGAATGTTAGTATAATTGGCTACAGTATACTGTCTTGAAATCCATCAATGAATGTGAAAACATCCTTCTTAAATGGAGATTTGGAGGAAGAAGTTTATATGGAACAACCTGAAAGGTTCGTGGTTCCTGGAAAAGAAAGAAGGTGCTCAACTTGTTAAGTCACTTTACGGACTAAAACAAGTACCCCAACAACGACATGCGAAATTTGACCAATTAATATTGCTATGTGGATGATATGTGGATAACAGAAAATGCATAAGATATTTGAAATGTGGGGGCATTTAGCTTATGCATGACAGAGCCAATATTATACATGATGTCTATATTCTCACAAATAGTGGAAATCAATATGGTAGTTGGTACACTCATTTTTTTTTTTTNCAGTCTCAGTGATGACTAGTGATGAAACTACAAATTCGAAAGTTGTTTACGTGATTTTCCAGAAATTATTTGTTCTTTCTTGAACATTTATAATGTTTAGCTCTTTTATGAAAGGGTGTCACCTGGAAGGCTGTGACTTTTCATGCAAAGTGCATTTACATATTTTGTATAAACATGACCGTTCATGAACGAATATATTAATAGGTTGGTCTATAATGAGGTAAACCAACTGATAAACATGACCAAAATCTTTTGTAAGTTGGATTTGTTTCATGAATGAAAGTGCTATAATTTGCATATCCTATAGTCGTATGAATAAATAACATACAAATGCTTGAAAATGGCGGAGTTATTGATAAATGTGTTATATATTAAAAGGTTATGGCCACAACTGATACCAATCATTCCTGTTGTTGTGATAATATATTATTGCTACTTTAAAGTGTAGTCAATAATATGATATGCAATAGAATGTCGAGACGCATTAGTCTACGACATATGGAAGTTCGCATTGAACTTTCATGACGATGAAACGAGTCTTGAAATGTACTCAAATTATGCTTTGCACTACAATAAGTATCCCGCGATAATAGATGAGTTTAGTGATGCAAATTAAATCCTTGATTCAACCGATTCTAAACAGTCGGTAGAGCAATGTCTTGAAAATCGTCCAAACAAATGTACATTGACCGCTCTACAGTGGAGGCTGGGGTTATCGCCTTAGACAAGGCTGGTAAAGAAGCTGAATGGCTCCGCGATTTTCTTCAAAGATATTCTATTTGGCCCAAACCTTTGGCACCTATTTGTATGCATTGTGATAGTCAAGCGGCAATAGGCAGTGCTGGGAGCATTATGTATAACGGAAAGTCTCGTCAGATACGACGAAGACATAAAACCATTAGATAACTACTTTCTAGTGGAATTATCACTATTGATTATGTAAGATCAAAGGATAATATAGCGGATCCGCTTACAAAAAGCCTAACTAGAGAGGGAGTTGAGAAATCATCTAAGGGAATGAGACTATGGCCAAGGACAAGTCATCATGGCGGTAACTCTACCTAGAATTTTGGATATTCCGAGATCTAGGTTCAAGGAGCTCAAACAAAGTTATGATTGACCGGTTCAACATTGTAAAAAAAATTTTTTTTTGGTCCCTTCTAGTGATGAAGACAATGTATAGTAACAAGGATAGAACTTTACACGTTCTTTAATGATTACCTAAGTTTGAAGTGGTGTTAATCTAAAAGATTACACGTTTAGGAATCACCTATGTAAGTGTGAAGTGAAGCCGCTTCAATGAGAATTCTGTAAGGCCAATTCTCTACGCACTTATAAAACCAGGTGGTGTTCATGGCTGAAACGAACACAACAATGAGAACCAAAAGACGGCTAAGGGTTAATTGTGTGACTTATGGTTGTCTAGGTATACACCAAAGCTCGACGGTTCAAAGATATCAAATCTACCGATTGACCGAGTATATCCGACATAAGTTCACTACGGAAAGTTCAAAGGGAAACCTACTTATCCAGATGCGATTAGTCTTTAATTGCGAATCACACAGTATTTTCATGCATATTTTTCCACATATGTCCATTCCCCATTCATGTGGGGGATTGTTGCGTTTTTATTAAGGGGTGTGAATGGGAAATGGAAGAGGTACCTTTTGGATTGCACCTCTTCATCTCACCCTTTGATTGTTTATAAGTTTAGAGGCTTGGCCTCATTTTTCTAAGTAGGAAAATCTGAAATTATCTCCTCTCTTTCTACTTTGTTGCATTATTATTATTTTAAATAAACATAAGGGTCAAATGTGATTTGCTCTGTTCTTTGAGTTCGTTGGTATCCTGCAGTTTGTATTGCCACTGTTGCAGGAAGGTTTATTCCGTTTCATCCTGGGAGGATTTAATCCATTACCTTGACAACTTGTGAGGGGGTTAAAATTCCTTAAGGACACACAAGGAAATTGTGGATTCAGAATATTTCTTATCATTTGCAGATTTTCTGTTTCTTCTAACAGTTTTCTAATCTCTGATTTTGAACACACTAATACTAACAATAGCTAGCAGATTATTATCTTTATGAACCGATAACTAATAAGTTAAACTGTTGTATAAATAACTGCCTTATCTGTCCGATAAGCACCCCTAATACTGAGAGAGTTAGCAGTGATGTTCAAATCCCACAAAAAGAACATATTGTTAACAGCAAGGGAAATAAATTGGTTATTAGAGCTAGTAAAATACTATCTTACCCTCCTCACTTAGGAATATAAAGGTGACATAATGTCCTTTATCCAGGTGTAAAAGTACATATTTTTTGGCTGAATACTTCTCCAGCCCCTTAAATTTGTCCATTTTTTTTATTTAGACACTCAAACTAAAAGGTGTACCTATTAGACACCTTAACTCATATTATATTGTGTAATTAATCACACATTGCTGATATGACAGAGCATGTGTAATACACTCTCCTGTAAGAGAGAGTGAAAAGTCCTAACCTTTTTGTTATTATCTATTTTTTTCTTTTGTCTCCTTCAACCTTAGTTTGCTGCCACCATCTCCACTTCCTCCACCACCTCAAAAAAATAAAAGTTTTCTTAAATTGTTTTAGTTTTTTTCTTTTGTTCCACAGTTACTCCTCCTCTTCATCATCTAAATTTTTCTCCACACGCTTTTATCAAAATTGCATTAATAAAGCTAATTAATTTCATACATGAAAACAGAAATAGCTAGGCACTTGCAAATTGTCTTTATTTCTAATTGTTGGGTTTTGTTAGTAAAAATAAAAGATGTTTGAATGGAAAATAGTAGGAAAAAAAAAAGAAATTGCAAATTTGAATTAGTTCACCTTACTAGTGCATTTTGTCTCTCACTGGAAGAAGGAAAAAAAATATTTGTGCTTATATAGAGAAGCACATATTCTAGCTCTTAAAGAGTTAAAAACAAGTGGTGCCTCGCGCCGTCGTCATTGTAGCTCGCTCGGCTCGGCTTCGGCTTCGGATTTGGTCAATTGATATGATAATTTTTTGGTCCAATTAATTTTCTTTTTTCAGTTTCTTTTTTAATATTTTTTTGCGAAAAAAATATGAATTTCGAAGATCGCGGAATCATTTTTCAACGGTCGAGTTCTCGACCAAACATTCCATTCAACAGCTGAATAGACACCTTATCAACGAACAAGCACCTTTGCACCTGTTGGAACTCAACTTCGTTGGCTATAAATAGAGAGGCTTAGCCTCATTTTCCCCCACCACAAATTTGAAATCTCTCCCCTCAATCTTCTGCATTGTGCGATTAGTAAGCTTAGTCGATACACAAGTAATCTCAACCAAGCTCATTGGATAGCAATGAAACGAGTTTTGGGATATTTGAAATATACCCAAGACTATGCATTGCATTACAATAATTTATCCCCCAGTTATTGAAGGAAATAGTGATGCAAATTGGATCACCGGAATCAAAATCCATAAGTGGATACGTTTTTACCATTGGTGGAGGAGCAATGTCTTGGAAGTCGTCCAAACAGACATGCATCGCCTGCTCTACAATGGAGTCTGAGTTTATAGCTTTAGACAAGGCCGGTGAAGAAGGTGAATGGCTCCGGAATTTCTTAAAAGACATTCCATTTTGGCCCAAACCTTTGGCACCTGTATGTATACATTGCGACAGTCAAGCATCAATAGGAAGGGCTGGGAGTGTTACATATAATGGAAAATCTCGTCACATTCGATGAAGGCATACAACTACTCTCTAGTGAAATTATCACAATTGATTATGTAAAGTCAAAAGATAATGTATCGGATCTGCTTACAAAAGGCCTACCTAGAGAGGCGGTTGAGAAGTCATCAAAAGGAATGAGACTATGGCCGATGACAAGTAACTGTGGCGGTAACTCTACCTAGAAGACTGGAGATCCCAAGATCTAGGTTCAAGGAGATCAAACAAAGTCATTAGTGACGGTTCAACACTGTCAAATAAAATTTTGGTCCATTCTCACGATGAAGACAATGTTCAGTACCAAGGATAAAATATTAAGGCTTTTTAATGATTTCTAAATTTGATTCGGGGTATATCAAATAGTGTATCTATGGGATAAGACGTTTAGGAATCACCTATGTAAGTGTGAAGTGTAAGCCTCTTCAAGAAGAATGTTGTAAGGCCAGTTCTCTACGCACTTATGAACTAGGCGGTGTTCATGGCTGAAACGAACACAACAATGAGAATCAAAGACGGTTAAGGGTTGATTGTGTGACGTACGGTTGTCTAGGTATACACTAAAGTTCGACGGTACAAAGATATCAAATCTACCGATTGATCGAGTATATCCGACATATGTTCACTACGAAAAGTTCAAAGCGAAACATACTTATCCAGATGCGATTAATCCTTACTTGCGAATCCCACAATTTTTTCATGCATATTTGATTTGGATAGCCATTTTCCATTTATGTGGGGGATTGTTGGGTTTTCTTAGTAAAAACAAAAGAGGTGTGAATGGAAAATGGTGGGAAAAGAAATAGAGGGAAATGAAATTTTGAATTAGTTCACCTTACTAATTCACTTTGTCCCTCATTGGAAGAAGGAAAGAAAATATTTGTGCTTTTATAGAGAAACACATCTTCTACCTCTTAAAGAGTTAAGAAGAAGTGGTGCCTCTCGCCGCCGTCGTCGTTGCTAGCTCGGCTTTGGCTTCCGCTTCGACTTCGGTCAATTGATATGATTGATTGATACTTTTTTAGATCAAATTTATTTTCTTTTCTAATATTTTTTTGCGAAAAAAATATGAATTTGGAAGATCAGAATCATTTTCCAACGGTCGAGTTCGCGACCAAACATTCCATTCAATAGCTGAATGGACACCTTATCAACGAACAGACACCTTTGCATCTGTTGGGACTCAACTTCGTTGGCTATAAATAGAGAGGCTTAGCCTCATTTTCCACAATCGAAAATCTGAAATCTCTCCCCTCAATCTTATGCATTCTGCATTGATTTTCAAAAGCAAAAACATAAGTATTTTGTGTGAATTGTTCTGCCATTTGAGTTCGTCGAAGTTTTGTGATTTGAAGTGCCGCTATCACAAAATAGTTATTTCGTTCTATCCTGGGAGGAATTAATCCGAAACCTTGGACAACTGTAAAGGGATTAAATTCCTTAAGAAAACATAAGAAACTTGTGGACCCAAAAATTTTCAGTTTTATTTTCTTAAACTAATGTTTGCCGATTTAGTGATTTTGAATACAGTGAGATAGCACTAATTAACTCGCATATATAAATCTCATTTCTCAGATAACCCACTTCTATAGCCATAGACACACCTATTCATGATTCCTTTGAAGGTCTTATTGAGTATGGCATGAGTAAAAGTTGAACAAGTTTGATCCCATGAATCAACAAGATTCATTCATAGATCTCATTTTACCGAAATTTATGGTATAGAATTTTGCTGGAAATTAAGCTTAAAATAACAATGTAATATGCATACAACAATCTGAAATGGAGTACATTGGAGTGATGAATAGCATATATATAATATTCAGCCTATTTAATTTATTGCATGAATAACATAATCACTAAAAATAAAACAACACAATAACTCATGGATTTAAATTACCTACTCCCTTTATTCCAATATATAAATTTCAAAAATATTTATTTATTTCTTAAATTTCATGCTCAATTGAACACTTCACATAAGGTAGGAATAGGATAGAGTGAGTAGTATTTTTCCTTCAGCAAATAATATTGCTAATATAATGGAACAAATGTACCAAATTATCAAAAATTAAGCAGGTTGAAATGGAAAGTTGAACCTCGACTACAAATTTCAAATTCTAAATTACAGCTTGAGAGTTTATTTATCGAAAACTTGATAATTGACTGAGTTAAAACTTAAGAAAGAAATGAGACTGAAAGAGAGAAATGTGGACAAATCACCGGAAAATTTGTTCTCCGGCGGCGTACAGAAAAACATCTCCAACCTCTCTCAGCTCAATCTCTCTTTCAATCACATCTCCGGCGAAATTCGGCGAGTCTCCGGTGGGCTTCACCAACTTCACTATCTTCAGCTTGAATCGTCGAGAAAAAGTGAAAAAAGAAATTAGGTTCTATGCACCGACTATTTACACTATCAGGTAATTAAAGATAGTCTATTTAACAGCATTGATCAGAATAAATGATAAGTAATAACTTGAAAATATTACAGTGTATATAACTACAATTTTTATATTCTCTCTTGGGTTGATATTAGGGTCATTTGGGACAAGATAAAGGAGCGAGAGAACGCCCTTAAAGTTCAGTATCAGATCAAAATAGAAGGCAAAATATGTACTTTCCCCTTGTTTTATATTACTCACTTTATTGCAATTTATGCGGCACATTGACCGACTGGGTTTAGAATTGACCGGGCGGATCGTTACATTCTCTCCAATTAAACAAACGTTCATCCTCGAACGTGTTTGGAATCATATGTGAAATGCAAAAAAGGTGAGGGTAGGTACTCCGCATATCATGCTCGGTCTTCCAAGACGCCTCCTCGATCGGTTGACCTCTCCGCTGAACCTTCACTAACACGATCTCCTTAGACTTGAGCTTTCGAACCTGCCTGTCCAAAATGGCTATCGGCTCTTTTTCATAAGCCAGATTCTCATATAACTGCACTGTGCTAAAGTCCAAAACATGTGACTTATCTTCATGATACTTTCGAAGCATAGAGACATGAAACACCAGATGAACTTCCGAAAGGCTAGGGGGCAAAGCAAGTCTATAAGCAACCTCTCCAATTCTCTCTAACACCTCAAAAATACCAACTAACCTCGGCTCAACTTGCCCTTCTTTCCAAGCCCCATCACGTTTTTCATAGGCGAAACTCTAAGAAAAACCTTCTTGTCTTCCATGAATGCCACATACGAACCTTCCTATCATCACACCTCTTCTGCTTGGACTGAGCTGTACGAAGCCTCTCCTGAATTAACTTCACCTTCTACAAAGTATCACGGACCAAGTCTGTGCCAATAATCTAAGTTCTTAGAAAAGTTAGGTAAGAGCTTAGTTCGTCATTGACTAAACAATAGCCTCCAAGATATGTTTGAACAGCTTAGAGAAGCTAAAAGTAGTTATACTATCCTTATACAATTTAAAAGAGAGAAAGAAAAGATAGGGCTGGAAATAAAAATATGCTGCTTTGTGTGTTAGAGTACCGCAATGGTTGAGGGTATGGGTTATTGTCTCCTTATATGGATTTGGCAATCCTTACTTCATGAACTAGTTTCGCGGTTAAGTTAGGCCTAAGATCCTTTTTCAAACATGTTTTTCAGAACCAAACCCATCTCTATTCTTGGTTTACCTAATTTTAGGGCCCATAAATTGTGTTGTCCATCCTCTAAATGTCTAGTTCTGGACGTGTGAATGTGAAGGGTGTTAGAGTCGCACATTAGTTTTAGATATGAGTTGTTGTCTCTTTATATGGTGTTCGACAATCCTCACCTCATGTGCTAGCTTTTGATGATAAGTTAGCCGTAAGGTTCATTTTTTAACAATAGTCATTTCCCAAAAGATAAATGTCTAAATGACTATTCACATACTCACAGTCCATTCCGGATTAAATGTGCTCAATCACTTCTCATCTCTCTCTATTCACATACTCCCTTTGGTTTGTCACCTTGTTAATGACTATTGTTTCCAGTTTATCATGTTTCCTGGAATATAGAGAGCATTTATCTGCTCATGAACTGTTACAACCAGGATCTTCTTGCTCATCAGAAGTATCTCTTTCTATGATATAGCTGTTTGTGGTTTCACAACCTTTGTGCAGTTTATAGGGAACCAAATCTAATTTACTTAACTCTTTCTTCTTAATTGGCTTCTGTTATGAAGAAAAGCAGTTTAAAAGAAAATCTGCTTTCCTAGTAGGACTTTGTTAAATACCAAACCTTTTGACTCCTGGATCCCCACCTTCATAGAAATTGTCACTGTTTCTCAGTTAACTAGATGTGATACGGGAGTAATAACATAAAAATTTAGAAGTTATCTGCTAGAACTTAGTTGGATAAAACTACTTTACCAACATGTTGTCTTTGTGGATTGAACAGAATCTGGTGCATTTTGTTCGAGATGTATTCAAATTGGACCACACTTTACCAATATAAAATATAATAAGATATTCAACAACTAAAATGAAAACAGAAAACTATAGAAAGCTTGCTTGTTGTATACATAGATATAAAATTGAGCAGAAAAGGTTATAGGGCATAGCAGAAGAGGAAGAGGGATTGCACAGGCAATAAATTCAACGCGTAAAACGAGTACTAAAGATGAAATTAATTAAAGAATGTCTAGTATAATATTAATACTGCAATCATGTGGATATCAATATCAACAGCCGGCCAAGAAACATTGCAAAGTGTTAGGGACTAGAAAGCAGCTTGAATTAATTAGAGTTTGTTTTATCTTTGTGTCCTTTGTGAATGTTTGAATGTGGTAGTTGAAAAAATTGATTTTCGGATTATTGTGAGAGATTGTCTTTGTGGTTTGACAGCTCTGTTTTGTTTATAAAACAACTAATGGTGGATTCCTTTATGTTTTAATTCATGTAAAATAGACTTAGTGAAGTCAAGTTTATGTTTTTATCCTTGCACTGCTTTTCTCCACCTGCCTCCCACATTTCATTAGCAACTTCTTGTTCCTTTGTCTGTAGCACTACAAATTGGCTGTATTCATGGAGAAATCGTACTCTTTTGTTCTTTTGGTAGTCTTCGAACTCTATTTCTTAGTGGCATGCATGGCCACAAACATAACCACAGATCAATCAGCTCTTCTTGCCTTGAAAGCAAGCTTTGCTCTAAACTCTTCTCATCCCTTCACTCAAAATTGGTCTTCTCAAGCTTCAGTTTGTAATTGGATTGGAATCAGTTGTGGCTCTCGTCACCATAGGGTGACTTCACTAAATGTATCCAACATGAACATTCATGGAACCATTCCGCCACAGTTGGGAAACCTCTCCTTTCTCGTTTCTCTCGATGTGAGCAAAAATAATTTCCAAGGAGACTTTCCTCAAGATTTGTCTCGTTTACGTCGATTGAGGACAATTGATCTCAGATACAATAATTTTAGCGGAGAAATTCCAATGTGGTTTGGTTTATTTTCTGAACTTAAGATGTTAATTCTTGATAACAATGCTTTCACTCATATACCTCCTTCTATTTCTAACCTATCCAAGTTAGAAACTCTCAGTGCTGGATATAATCGTCTTCAAGGCAATATTCTCAAAGAGATTGACAACCTTCAAAATCTGAAAGAGTTGGTTTTAGTCAGTAACCAACTTACTGGATCTATCCCCTTCTCCATTTTGAACATCTCTTCCTTGGAGACTTTAGCTCTCACATATAATCAATTATCAGGAAGTCTTCCTGTAGATATCTGCAGCCGTATTCGAAGAATCAAGAGCATTTCAATAATATCCAACCAATTGAGCGGTCACATTCCAGCAGGTTTATCTAATTGTTCAGAACTGTATGACTTGGCTTTGTCCTATAATAAGCTCAGCGGGAGCATTCCACCGGAACTTGGGAAGTTGGAAATGCTTGAGATATTAAGCCTTGGGGGAAACAACTTAGAAGGTAAATTATCATTTTCCCTTAAGCATGCTTTGGCCAATAGCATAAGTAAACAAAAGGTCTGTAAGAACTTATAATCATGGAATCGACTCGATCATCAAATTATAAGTTCATAACCCTAGCCCATTCCCATTTTGGGCGGAACAGATCTATTAATTATTTGATTCCAGTTAGTAAGAAGGATCTTGAACTAAAAATAGACCCTAGAAGCTAAAAAAGGTTGTCCTAAGCAATTGCAATAATCGGGTTTATTGATATTCCTGGTATAGTAGATGCAATCACACATACAATCATTACTCAATTCGTTGGAATTGTAGTGTTCTCTAATTCACAAATTAATTTGCAGGCATAATTCCAGAGACGATTGGAAATTTACGAAAATTGCAGAAATTGCAACTTGAGAACAACCACATAGTTGGTTCAATACCGCGCACCATATTCAACATGTCATCACTATGGTTACTTAATTTCAACACCAACAATTTATCAGGTAATTTTCAAGCAAATCATTCTTGTTTGGTAATCCAGTCTAGTCTTGCATATGGAAGTTGTTGATTATTGATATATGAAGTCCATAGTAGTTGTTATATTCGACCTATAAATGTATATATATCATTATCTACATATTTATGCAACGTTGATAAACTTGCGTAATTAGATAGCCTTAATCCAAATATACTCTATCTGAATTGTTTCATGGAAGTTAGAACAAAATTCGAAAAAATAGCATTAACTTAGATCCTTTTTCTATGTATAATGTTGCAGGTGTTATACCTAGAGAGATTGGGAATCTTCAAAAATTGGAGTTACTTTACTTGCAATTCAATAAATTAAGTGGTTCCTTACCGGAAGAGCTCTTCAATATTTCTACGCTAAGAGGGATGGCACTTTCCTACAATAACTTTTCAGGTAGTCTTCCATCTGCTTTAGGCTACTGGCCAACAATTCTACAGTATTTGCATCTTGGTGAAAACAACATTGGTGGAGTTATACCCAACTCAGTGTTCAATTCTTCAAATCTAAAGGAATTAATACTTAATGATAACAAATTCAGCGGCGCAATTCCTAACTCGTTAGGGGATTTGAGACAGCTTGAACGTTTGCGCTTGTTCCATAATGATTTAACATTTCCACAACTAAGTATCTTTGCTTCCTTGGCAAACTGCAGATCTTTGAGAGAGATAGATTTGTCGGATAATCCTCTTAATGGTGTTCTTTCAGATTCCATTGGCAATCTCTCCACTTCTCTTGAACTATTTGATTTACGTCATTCTAAAATTAGTGGCCAGATACCATTAGGAATTGGGAATTTAAGTAACTTAATCGATTTGTACCTATTTGACAATGACTTGACTGGATCAGTGCCAAGTACATTCTGTGATTTACACAATCTTCAAAGGTTATATCTTCACCAGAATAGATTAATTGGACCCTTGCCAGAATGCCTCTGCAATATGCCGGTGTTGGGCATGGTATCTTTGTCATATAATCAAATTTCGGGTCCGATACCATATTGTATTGGCAATGTTACCTCTTTGAGAAACATTTATCTGAATTCAAATAGGCTCACTAAGATACCTATGAGTTTATGGAGCCTCAAAGATCTTGTGGAGCTTGACTTGTCGAATAATTCTTTGGTTGGTTCTTTACCTCCAGATTTTGGAAATTTGAATGCCATAACATTCTTAGATTTGTCAAGGAATCACCTTTCAGGAAGTTTTCCGAGCACAGTGGGGGACTTGCAGAAACTACTTTATCTTTCTGTGGCTTATAATGAATTACAAGGATTTATTCCTGAGTCACTTGGAAAAATGTTAAGCTTGGAATCGGTGAATCTATCCAATAACTATCTTTCAGATATGATTCCAAAATCATTAGAGGCACTTCAATATCTAAAGCATTTCAATGTATCATTCAATAGATTAGAAGGTGAAATCCCAAGTAAAGGACCATTTGTCAATTTCACCTCTCAATCTTTTATGGGAAATGAAAAGTTATGTGGCGGTTTCCTTTTCTTACCTTGTAAGGATAGGTCCCTTCATCAATCGCGGAGAAACAAAGTTCTTCTGATTGTACTTATCCCATTGGCAGTTTCGTTGATGGGATTAGGTTTAATTATTCTGTTCATGTTAAAGAGACGTGGGAACAGAAATGTTCCAACTCAAGTCGAATCTTTACCTGCAACAACAACACCAACGAGGATTTCGTATATTGAAATTGAAAGGGCAACTCAAGGGTTCGACCAATGCAACTTGTTAGGCCGTGGAGGTTTTGGCTCTGTTTACAAGGGCATGTTTTCAAATGGGATGGTTTTGGCCATCAAAGTATTTACCTTACAATCTGAAGTTGCATTCAAGAGTTTTGATCTTGAATGTGAAGTTTTGCGCAACCTTCGCCATAAAAATCTCACCAAAGTTATCAGCAGTTGTTCCAACATGGATTTTAGAGCATTACTACTAGAGTACATGCCCAATGGAAGCCTGGGTAAATGGTTACATTCTGATGATTATTTCTTGGACATAATCCAAAGATTAGACATAATGATTGATGTAGCATCTGCTTTGGAATATCTCCACCATGGTTGCTCAACAGTTGTTGTACATTGTGATTTGAAGCCTAGTAATGTCTTGCTAGACGAAAGGTTGGTTGGACATGTGAGTGACTTTGGCCTGGCAAAGTTATTAGGAGAAGGGGAATCTACTGTTCATACTAAAACACTTGCTACAATGGGTTACATTGCACCAGGTAACTTTCTTTTTGTCCTTTTATCAAATATTAAGTGCTTTAATAATTTTTTTCTGGTTCTAATTTAATCTATCACAGATTTTGTATGGAAAATGGTATTGAATACATCAAAATACAGCAATATCAAACCTATATTCATGCATATATAACGATTCTAAAGGAAAAGAAACTTGCCGTTATAGTATAAATATACAACAACAACAACAACATACCCAGTAAAATCCCACTAGTGGGGTTTGGGGAGAGTAGAGTGTACGCAGATCTTACCCCTACTCCGAAAAGGGTAGAGAGGCTGTTTCCCGGAGACTCTCGGCTCAACAAGAGAGACAATAATATCAGAAAAGAAACAAAAGAAAAGGCATGTAACAACAAAAGATGCTAGAAAGAAAATAACAACAACGAACAAGTGAAAGGACACTAACACAAAACTATGCAAAACAACAATGTGGACCCAACATAGACTGCTAACAAACCTAAACAAAACTCTATCAGACTACCCGGTACAAAGAGGGAAGAACTCTCTACTACCCCCTAGTCTACCACCCTAATGCTTTGACTCCACATGTTCTTATCAAGAGCCATGTCCTCGGAAATCTGAAGTCGCGCCATGTCCTGTCTGATCACCTCGCCCCAATACTTTTTAGGCCGCCCTCTGCCTCTTCTCGTACCTGCCAAAGTCAACCACTCACACCTCCTAACTGGTGCATCTAGACTTCTCCTCCGCACGTGTCCGAACCATCTAAGCCGCGCTTCCCGCATCTTGTCGTCCACGAGAGCCACGCCCACTCTTTCCCGAATATCTTCATTCCTAATCTTATCCGATCTAGTGCGCCCACACATCCATCTCCACATCCTTATTTCTGGTACTTTCATCTTCTGGATATGTGAATTCTTGACTGGCCAACACTCAGCTCTATACAACATGGCCGGTCTAACCACCGCTCTATAGAACTTACCTTTGAGTTTCGGTGGCACAATCTTGTCACACAGGACTCTAGACGCTAATCTCCATTTCATCCACTCCACCCCAATACGGTGCGTAACATCCCGTCGATCTCCCCATCTCCCTGGATAATTGACCCTAAGTACTTAAAACTCTCTCTTGAGGATGACCTGTTGATAGTTTATATATAGTTTCAGTTTAATTGCCTTACTCTTGATTCATTCCTGTTGAACCTTCTTTATTTTACTTTATCTTTATCTACTCAAAGTAGTTTCATGTATTTTTAATATAATCTCATCAGATATATCTTTTGCTAGTTTATTCCGCCTGTCAAGAAAGTAATGACTCTGTTAATATTTGTTTAGAGTATGGATCAGCAGGGTTAGTTTCTACAAGATGTGATGTGTATAGCTATGGCATTATGCTTATGGAAACTTTCACAAGAAAAAATCCATACGATGAAATGTTTCAAGAAAACTTGAGCATGAGGAGTTGGGTATGTAATTCACTACCTGTAGCACCAGACGATACTATTGATGTCAGTTTATTGGAATCTGAAAATATTGGTTTTAAGAAAAAGTTGCATTGTGTTTCTGCTATATTGGAGTTAGCACTGAATTGTACAGCAGAATCTCCTAATGAGAGGTTGATCATGAAAGATGTCCTGACAAATATCAAGAAGATCAAACTTGCATTTCTTCGCGATTGTGATTGTAAGTATCCAACTTTTGAACAATCAGTAGTCGTAGAGAAATTATTTCCTTATCAATGAATAGAAATGATATTCCATTGTCTATATAGAAAAGGGCAGTCTGGTGCACTAAGCTCCCGCTATGCACGGGGTTCGCAGAAGGACTGGACCACAAGGGTCTCTATTCTACGTAGCCTTACCCTGCATTTCTGCAAGTGGCTGTTTCCGCGGCTCGAACCCGTGACCTCCTGGCATATATAAATTTATCGATTGGTTTTCTGTACTTGGTTCTTATACAAGTATTTTCCCTTGTTCAAGATGCTCCAAACATGCCATTCTTGCTCAATCCAAAGCAAAACAGAAGAGGATAATTGATTCAGTTTTCTATTATATGGAGTCTCATATTTATTTAGAGCTTCGAGTTTGCAAAAGCCTATCAATAAAAGGAGGAAAGAAAGACCAACTCTGTAGAAGAAATGTCACCAACATATAGCTGAACCAGGGGCGTAGCTAAGGGGACGCAAGGGGTTCATCGGAATATCTCTTTGCCAAAATATTACCTGTATATATAAGGTCAACATTATTTTTTATGTTATAGTAGATTTTTGAAGCCCTTTGGCTTCTCATGTGTTTAATCTTTTTTATTTTGAATCTCCTAAACTCAAATAAAGGTAGCAATGTACATATTAAAATTCCCTCGTAGTTATACTTAGTGAATCAAAGGCTTAACGATTTTTTCACTTTTAGCCCGCACAAGAAACAAATTACATTTAGTACCCGAAAAGTGATAAAATTTGTATAGTTTTCTATATAACATACAATATATATATATATATATATATATATATATATATACTTTCGGCTATTATTTTGAGAGCAGCTATACAACTTCTCTTCCATATTTAGAGCAGGGAAGCAGATTAATTAAATTGCTATTTCTGAGTTTAGTGTTTTACTTCTTATAATAAGATTGGCAAGTCAATTTTCTCGGATAAAGCTTCCACTTTTCCAAGCTGGCTGTATCTTCTTGTAGCATGTGTTATAACGCTACTGCTTTGTAATTCAATACTATACGCTAAAATCATAAGGAAAAAGAACAAAATATTAAAGAAGAATAGTTTTTTTTTTTTTTTTTTTTTTTTTTTTTTTTTTTTTTGGGTACTCTTGGATACTGATATCAATGGTATGTTTGGATACTTTTGTTTGTTTTCAATTTATCATGGTCCTTTCTAAGAATATTTCACGTTCAATAATTTCAGTTCTGTTTCCAAATACCGAATTATCACGGGAGAAATTAAAAAATAACCAAATTTATATAAGTGGTCATTCAAAAATAGTCACAGTTTTAAAAGTAATCGAAATTTAGCCATTATTCATGTAAAGATAAATCTGAACGAAAACACTGTTCAAAATTCGGAAAATACTCCAGTATAATATACTGGACTTCTAGCATAATATACTGGAGTTCCAGTATAATATACCGGTCCAGCATAATATGCTGGAAGTTCATACACAGTTGCATCGATCTCCAGTATATTGTACTGGAACTTTCCCTGTTGCAGCAAAATAGCATTTTTCAATGACTTTGCAAACGCTAGCTATTTTGAATGATCAGTCCAAAAATTGACTAGCCCGTGCTATTTTTACAATTATCACTCAATCGTTTTATGGGCGAACTATCTCTCTCGGTTGAAAAGTCCATCCCCCCCCCCACCCCTTTTTTTTATAACAAAAATAGAAAAAATAATCTAAATGAAATCATAGCCATACTATGAAAAATGATAGAACAAACATACCTCCTTAAAGAAAAACTACACTTAGAGAACCTAATGGCATAAGGAAAAAGAAATCAAAAAGAAAACTCTTCCACTAAATCGAATTTTTGATTGAGGTTTGCTTTCCTCCTTTAGGTTACGGATGCCGGAATGAGATATTAAAAGACCAATTTTTATTTTTTTTATTTTTAAAAGCATTTCATGAATTTAGAACAACATACTGACAGGTTTCATGATATACAATCACTCTTCTCCTCCACCCACCTCCCCCAAAATTGTGATCGGCTAGAACTTCATTCTTTTTTCTTCCCTCTTTTTTGATTAAAAAAATAGTTCTACTTCTCATTTTGTATATCAGTGTATCTCTAGCATACATATTTCTGTATATCCACAAGAAATTAGGTGTTATATATACCAAGAAGAAAAGTAAACTTTTTATATACAAAGAAGGAAAATAAATTTTTTCTATACAAAAAGTAGGAAAATAAATTTGTGATATAAATTTTGGTATACACATTATGTGTTACACATTGCGATATACAAATAATATAATTATTTTTGTTGTGATATACATTAATATAAAGACAACAATAAATTTTAAACAACAACTACTGCTGTTATTACTACTGCTGCGACTACTACTACTAATGCTACTACTACTGCTGCGACTACTACTGCTAATGCTACTACTACTGCTCCTCCTCCTCCTACTGCTGCTCCTACTGCTGCTCCTACTGCTACTACTGCTGCTACTACTACTACTACTACTACTACTACTGCTACTACTACTACTTCTACTACTGCTGCTGCTACTGCTGTTGCTGCTACTACTACTACTGCTGCTGCTCCTAGTACTACTACTGCTGCTGCTACTACTACTACTCCTGCTGCTGCTACTACTACTACTGTTGCTGCTGCTGCTACTACTACTACTACTGTTGCTGCTGCTGCTACTACTACTACTGTTGCTGCTGCTGGTACTACTACTGCTACTACTACTGCTACTACTACTACTGCTACTACTACTGCTACTACTACTACTGCTACTACTACTACTGCTGCTACTACTACTACTATTGCTACTACTACTACTGCTACTGCTACTACTGCTACTGCTACTACTGCTACTGCTATTGCTGCTGCTACTACTACTACTACTGTTGTTGCTGCTGCTACTACTACTACTACTACTACTACTACTACTACTACTACTACTACTACTACTGCTGCTACTGCTACTGCTACTACTGCTACTGCTACTACTGCTACTGCTACTACTACTACTGCTACTACTGTTGTTGCTGCTGCTGCTACTACTACTACTATTGTTGCTGCTCCTAGTACTACTCCTCCTGCTGCTGCTACTACTACTACTCCTGCTGCTGCTACTAGTACTATTGTTGTTGCTGCTGCTACTAGTTGACCGCTCCCATATGAAGCTGAAGTGATTATCTGAAATAGACACACTCATTCTCACCCTGCTCTCCGCTACCCTATCCTAAATTTTTATGGTGTGACTCAGCAGCTTGATACCCCTATAGTTGTTGCAGTTCTGGACATCACCATTATTTTTGTACAACGGGACCATCAAACTCCACCTCCATTTTTCCAGCATCTGTTTTGTCCTAAAAATGACATTAAACAATCCAGTAAGGCATTCCAAGCCTGCCCGACCTGCGTCTTTCCAAAATTCCACTAAAATCTCGTCTGGTCTGGTCGCCCTACCCCTACTCATCTTCTGCATAACCTCTTCAATCTTAATACGCCTAAAAAACCTAAAAATCTTGCTGGCTTTCTGAGTTCTCCAACTCCCCGATCACAATGCTTCTGTTCCCATCCTCGTTCAGAAGTTTATGGAAGTATGTCTGCCACCTGCGCCTAATACACGCCTCTTCCACCAATACCATGTCTTCCTCGTCTTTGATGCACCTCACTTGGTCCAGGTCCCGAGCCTTATTCTCTCTCCCCTTGGCTAACCTGAATAGTTTCTTGTCACCGACTCTAGCCCGAAGTCCCTCATACAAGCGCTCAAAGGCTGCAGTCTTAGCTGTCAGGACCACTAACTTCGCCTTTTTCTCTACCTTCTTATATTGTTCCATATTAGTCCTCTTCTCCTCCTCGTCGACGCTCTCCATTAGCTTCATATACGCTGCATTCTCCAAATCCACCTAGAGTATAAGCTAAGTAATGCCACAGGAAAAAAGAAAAAAACAACAAAATTGAGAGTTTGAATCCCTCCTCGCCCACAACCAGTCCTAAATCTTCCCCTTCCCTCCAAAGCTATCATTGTTTTGTAAGTTTCATAGTTAAACTATCAGATACTTCTATTATCCTTTGAAGCATAATTTTTTAAGGTTAAAAACCCCTGGAAGAATATTGCTCAATGTTCCTAGTGGCATTACACGTGGTATTATATTTTCAACCCTAATTTTATCAAAGTTAATACAAAAATTGAATAAACTAGTCAAAGTAAAAGTCAAATAAAAAGAACAAAGAATGAAAAATAGCAGGGAAAATGTTGTTGCTTCTGTCTCTTTTTATGTTGAAATTAGGATTTTAAAATTTAATTTCATGTCTTGGAATTTCAATTAGGGGTTTTTATTTAAATAATTTGTATTTTCCAAGGTTTAATACCGGCTTCCCAACAACAACAACAAACCTAGTGTAATCTCACAAGTAGAGTCTGGGGAGCGTAATGTGTACGCAGACCTTACCCCTACCTTATGAAGATAGGGAGGTTGTTTCTGGTAGACCCTTGGCTCAAGGAACAGTGAAACTAGCTAAATCAACAAACAATTGTAACAACAAGTCAATAGAATAATGGAAGCGAATAACACAACATGCATTAATAATGAACCAGGAATAAGCACATACAACAGTAGAACTAGTTTTACTGACAAGTCTAGGAGAGACTCGCGACTACATAAAATATTCATTTTCATCCTTTAGAAAGTTTTTAATTTCAAAGAAGATTGAAGGAAATCAAGAAAAGAGTGTTGAAGAAAATATTATTTCAATAATATAGAGAAAAAATGGAAGAAGTGAGATGAAATCCAAATATATAAACCCAGTTCAATTTGGTTAATGAAAAAAGTGGTGAAGACGAAGACCAACTAAAGAATATTAAGGAAGTAAAGAAGAGAAAAAAGTAAACTATGTTATAAATAATTATCTAACGGTGGATGTCCATAACTCGTAAAAGAGTAATGCCCACTACTCTTCTCCATTATCTCCATTAACCTCTCACCACTTCTTACCATTATGATTGTAACCAGTGGAGACGCCAGAAATTTACTAAAGGGTGTTCAAACTTGAAATAAGTGAAAAAAATTGTCCGAGAAAGGGTGTTCAATATATGTTATATACCTTTAAAATCTAATACTTTACCTATATACACAGTAAAATTTTCCGACGAAGGGTGGTCAGTTGACCACCCTTCATTACAAGTAGCTTCGCCCATGATTGTAACTCTCATACCTTAACAAAATAAAATACACATTTAGTGTAAAATAATTTACACTATTAGTGTTGATGTTTTAGACGTCAATACCACACAATTATACAAGTTAATTGTGAGGTACCCAATTTTTCGAGTGCTGTCTCAATAGAAGAACCTGGTTCTTCTTGATGTACTTACTTCTACTGTTGCAGAATATTAAAAGCAGTAAAGTAAAAACACANTAAGATGAAAAAGATACAATATTAAAACTCCTACTACAATCAACTTGACTCAATAATTAATCAGATGGAACTGGTTCTTCTAGTTGAACTGTAGCCTTTTAATCGCATAATGATTCTGCTAGCAAAATAACTCTGGAAACTTTGCTTTTAGACTTTGATTCACTTCAGTTTTTGTGCGTGTAGAATTCCAGCAGAAATACATCAAGTATTTATAGAGTCAGTTGAGCTTGTCGTCCAATTCTAGTCCAACTCTACCTAGGTGAACAAATTTGTATCAAACTCAACTTTCTTTCTTTTGTTACTTTCCTTGCTGAATTCGACTTCAATCTTCTCATCAGTTTGCAACCTTTTCGCATTAGGAGACAATCTCTTGGTTCATTGATATTTCACATTCACAAATATCTCCTATGCATATACGGTTCATGTGCCAGCTATTCAGTTCAAGATGTGTGCTCTGATGGACCTGGTTCAACTGGTCAGCCATTTGTCAATCTTCAAAACTATGCAGTGACATGGGTTAACAAATTCCCCCTTTTTGATGATGACAAACTCTATGCTTAATACTGTATACACTTCAAACACTTTGTATGGTTTTAAGCATTAATCATATAGAATCCAGGTTCATTAGGTTATAAATATCACTTTGAATTTATTTTGAAAAAGTTCAGCACATATCTTCCCCCTTTTGGCATCATCGAAAAGTTTGCAAAATGATAAATTCACCAGATTTATTAATTATTACTCATGGCCATTGAGGCAACTGCAGGTGCAAAGCATGATTAATCAACACAAGAAGCCAATAAATGTAAGTTAACTAAGAAATTGAGACAAGGCAATAACTAGAAGCAAAATTCATTGATTAGTAACGATTATCAACCACCATACAGAAAAACAAAAATGAATCAACCATGAGCAAAAAACAGAATAAAAATAACTGAAACTGAATAACTGGTCTAAAGAAGGGTTTTGGAAGCTCTGGACAGCCTAAGGATGGGAAGGTGCATAGGAGGTTGTGGTCTTGGATTGTAGGAGAGAAAGCATCTACTGAAGAACACCCTCGTTCTTTTCTTTCTCCTTTGCTAAATCAGCCCTAAGATCATCCTGCTCAGCTTCAACCTCAATCACACGAGACTTCAAACGAAGGATCTCCATATCCTTAATCTCGTTTTCCTGCACCAGAGTTCTAACTTTGTTGTTGACTGGTTGCTTCCTAGATGAACCAGGTTCATCCACAGGAACATTGACATTGTAGTCACATGTCAGCAAAGTTNTACTGGTTGCTTCCTAGATGAACCAGGTTCATCCAATGGAACATTGCCATTGTAGTCACATGTTAGCAAAGTTTCCTTCCCAAAATAGTCTTTGGCAGTAGCCATCTCAACCTTCTTCACTGGAACCCCAAAATGTGCAAGCACTGCTGTTAGAATGAAGCCATATGGAATTGCGTGTGATTTGGTTCCATTCACAACTCTGTCCAAGAGTTGGATGATGAAAGCCGGCCAATTTATTTGCTTTCCCCTGTACAAGCACTCCATCAGGTTAGATCTATATAATTTTCAATGTGCCTTCTTTCTTGTTTAGGCAGTAGGAACTTGATGACGAACTCGAAGAGTAGCTTGTGATCTGGCTTCATTTCACTCTTGTAAATCGGACTGGGTTCAATTTCCTTCTCAGTATCACTAAATAATTTGGTGATGTTGATTGCTGAGGCCATCCCATCTAGACAAGGCCATCTTTGCCTTGTGTAGTCCTTATAGCCCTCAGCTGGTATTTCAGAATAACGCCCAGTTCTTTAGCATCAAAGGAAACTTCAATTCCTTTGACCATGAAGGTGACCCTGCCTTCCTTAACAATGTCATTTCCCATGAGTTCTACCAACTCAGCCCTTGCCAGCCTACCTTCCATGCGAAGGACCATGTCCTTCCAGCCTTGCACCTCCAGAGTTTCCAGCAGATATTGCATTCCAGGCTCCTCTAGATCCTTCACCAGCTTACCCTTCAGTATTGTTCTCTTTCTAAACATGGTAACTCTGTCAGTCACCTCTCCTATTTCCTTCTCTCCTCTCCACTCCAGTCTGCATCATCATCCTCTTTTCTCAACAATTTTAACTTTCTTTGGCTTGGCCCTGGTCCTCTTAACAGATCTTGTTAGTGTGACAGATATTCTAGCTGACTTCTTTGAAGAAGCCTTAGCCTTTGTGGGTTTTGGTGTCTCAGCCACACCTGGAGCAGGCTGCTCCTCCTGTTGGACCAGGTCCAACGTCGTCTCTTCAATCTCAATAGCCTCAACAGGCTCTCCAACTTTTTCTTTTCCTTTTGCTGCCCTCTTCTTCTTGCTCTCTTTCAGAGCCTTTTCCAATTTCTCTTCTTCATCTCTCATAGTGCTATGAGTAGCTCTTACTTTTGGAGCAGGAACATCAGCAACTTCAGAAAATTTTCTTTTCTTTGAAGGAACTGGGTGAGTTGCCTTCTTGGGCTTCTGAGTTCTTCTTTTCTTGGGGTTATAGGACTCCCCCAGTTTCTTCAGCCTTTCAGCCAATGTTTCTTCCCCAGATGAACCAAGTTCATCTGTTCCTTTCTTCAGAGTTGCAAGACCTTCTACAGCCTCCTCAACTATGCTTCCCCCTAAATCTGCTACGTTTTCTCCAACAGTTTCAGGAATGGGACCATAGATAACCAGCGTGGTACCATCCTCCCCAGATCCCCTCACAACTTCTTTTCCCTCTCTCTCTCGAGAATTCTTTCTTTTCTACCACCCTCTTCCTTTCAGGTACTTCAACATCAATAACAGACCCAACCAACACAAATCTTTTATCAACAGAAGAAAATTCAAAATTGATTTCAAGATTACCCTTTTCAGAACTGGTTGAACCAGGTGCGTCTTCCTCATTGGCTGATTTAAAATATTCACTGGACGAATCTGACTTAGTACCTTTGTCCGCTTTAATAATATCCTCCAAGAATTTTTCCCTAGTCCCAGAAGCAACAACTTTCCGGGCAAGAACTTTGACACGACGATTCTTGGGGGCAGGAGTAGGGTTTGGAGTGGGTTCAGGAATGGGTGTATTTTCAGGGGTTGACAAAATTTCTGGTGATTGAGAGCTGTATACAGATGGAGAATTGGAGACAGATTCAGAATTTCCTCAATCGTAATCACGATTAGGTGATGAATTAGAAGAAGAAGCTAGTGGTGGTGAAGACATGATTATGTATTGTTAGGAAGAAAAGGAGAGTAATCAATTGTTTGGTTTGTGTAGAATGAGTTGAACTTAGTTTGAAGGTTTCTTAATGAAGAAAAGAGTAATGATGACCTTTTATAAGATGTGGCTAGGGAGATTTCAACATGCAGAATGTGTACTCAAGTAGGAGTCTAATCGACGAAGGACTAACTTTATTAGACATTTAATTTCCCCCTAAAACTAGGCTAATTAAGTGAAGACTGGACTTCTTGAAACTGGTTCAATTTGGGTGTTTACGAAGTATTTGAATTTGAACCAATTATGGAAAGAATCCTGCTCATGTATGACTGTAATTGAATTAATTTATGGAGAAGAGTACGTACCTCGTCAGTCAGATAAATCAGCATGGATGAACCAGGTTCATCCTGTTAGAAATCTTTAAATTGCCTCAATTTACAAAGATAGATAAACATCGTTAGNTATTAATCTGATTAAGTACCTAATTAAAATTTTCTAGCCAATTTTTTTTTCCAGTTTTTTTTCAATCAGGTGATCTTAATCATCCCTAATTCCAGCCTGTTTCTCTCAAAATGCTCCCTACTAAGTGCTTTAGTGAATATATCAACAATTTGATAATCAGTAGCACAAAATTCGATTGAGATCATTCCCTTTTCATAGTTATCCCTTAGGAAATGGTTCCTAACATCTATGTGCTTAGTCCTCTTGTGATGAACCGGGTTCTTCGTCATACTAATAGCACTAGTGTTATCACAGAAAATAGGAATGCATCCCACATCAATACCAAAATCCATGAGTTGTTGCTTGATCCATAGCAACTGGGCACAGCATGAGGCTGCAGCCACATATTCAGCCTCAGCAGTAGACATGGCTACTGAATTTTGTTTCTTGATATCCCAAGACACAAGGCATGAACCCAAAAAGTGAGTCATACCTGAAGTACTTTTCCTGTCAACCAGGAATTCTGCATAATCAACATCATCATATCCTACAAGGTCGAAATTACTACCTTTAGGATACCAAAGGAACAAATCAGTAGTGCCTTTCAAATATCTCAAAATTCTCTTTACTGTAGTAAGGTGGGACTCCTTTGGATTTGCCTGAAACCTAGCACACAATCCCACGCTGAACACAATATCAGGTCCGCTAGCAGTGAGATATAATAGAGACCCAATCATCCCTCTATATAACTTCTGATCAACAGATGAACAAGGTTCATCCACATCCAATTTTTAGCTGTGGCTATGGGAGTGTCTATTTCTATTGAGTCTTCCATTTTAAACTTCTTGAGAAGTTCTTTCACATACTTTTGTTGGTGGATCATTATTCCATTTGGATTTTTCTTAATTTGCAAGCCTAAGAAAAAGTTTAGCTCACCCATCATACTCATCTCAAACTCACTTCCCATTAGCATAGAAAATTCCTTGCTCAATTTTTCAGAAGTCGCCCCAAATATAATATCATCCACATATATTTGCACAACCAGGAGATCCTTACCCTTTTCCCTTAAGAACAAGGTACTATCAATTTTGCCTCGTTTGTACCCATGTTCTAGCAGGAATTTTGATAATCGTTCGTACCATGCTCTTGGTGCTTGTTTGAGACCATATAGAGCCTTGTCGAGTTTGTATACGTGGTCAGGTGACTCCTTGCTTTCAAAACCTGGAGGCTGCTTGACAAATACATCTTCCTTCAGATAGCCATTGAGAAAGGCACTCTTAACATCCATCTGATGAAGAGTGAATTCCATGTGTGCAGCAAATGCTATAAGAAGTCTGATTGCCTCCAGTCTTGCCACAGGGGCAAAGGTCTCATCATAGTCAATTCCTTCTTCTTGACTATACCCTTGAACAACTAATCTTGCCTTATTCCTTGTAACAGTTCCATCCTCATCGAGCTTGTTCCTGAAGACCCACTTGGTGCCAATCACTGATCTGTCTAGTGGCCTGGGTACCAAGTGCCATACTTGACTTCTTTCAAACCGATTCAGCACTTCTTGTACGGCATTTACCCAGTCAGCATCTTGTAGGGCTTCCCCAATGTTCTTTGGTTTGATCATGGATAGAAAGACATCAAACGCACACAAATTTTTCAAGGATGATCTTGTTTTGATTCCGGATGCCAAATCTGTTATGATGTTCTCAAGAGGATGAGAACTCTGATATCTGCGTGGTTTATGTACCAGCTGTTCATTCCTAGACGATTCCATGGTGTCTTCGTTATTGTGGAGCAGGATCAGGGCCAGGTTGCATATGTTGAATTCCCCCAGTCATGATGTTTGGGGTAGTTGAACCTGGTCCATCACCTGTTCCACCTTCCATGCTTGCTTAAATGTGATCACTACTTCTTATCAGTCCCAGCTCCTCATTTTCAGGTTCCTGTCTCTCAGCAAGAATGTTAGTTTCATCAAAGACAACATGTATACTTTCTTCTACACACATAGTTCTTTTATTATACACTTTATAAGCTTTGCTATGTGATGAATATCCCAAGAATACTCCCTCATCACTTCTGGGGTCAAATTTTCCTAGGGAATCTTTGCCATTATTATGTACAAAACACTTGCATCCAAAAGCCCTAAAGTGGGATATGTTGGGCTTTCTCCCTTTAAGTAATTCATAGGGAGTTTTCTCTACCAGAGGTCTGGTCATGCATCTATTGATTATGTAACAAGCAGTGTTTATTGCTTCAGCCCAGAAGCTGTGAGGTAGTTTTCTAGATAGAACCATGGTTCTTGCCATGTCTTCAAGAGTTCTGTTTTTCCTTTCAACAACCCCATTTTGCTGTGGGGTTCTAGGAGCATAAAAGTTATGATAACCATGTTCATCACAGAACTCAGCAAACGTAGCATCCTAATTGATTTTGAGTTTTCTTGACAAATGAGGTGAACATATCAAATGCTTCATCCTTAGATGCCAGGAATAAGGTCCAAGTGAACCTTGAATAATCATCAACTAGCACCATCACATATCTCTTACCACCTCTACTCAGAGTTCTCATAGGACCACATAGATCCATATGAACCAGTTCCAACGTCCTGGTGGTACTGACTATTTTCTTACTTTTGAAAGAAGACCTTACCTGCTTCCCCCTGGCACATGCCTCACAAACTTTGTCTTCCTTGAACTTAATGTTAGGAAGTCCTACCACTAAGTCCTTAGAGACTAGTTTGTTAAGCTGAGTTAGACTTGCATGACCAAGTCGTTTGTGCCACAGGAGGGGATCACTGTCCAACACACTTAGGCAAGTGAGTTCATTTTCAGACAGTGTGGACAAGTCTATGACATAGATGTTATTCATTCTTTTTCCCTGCAAAACAATCTTGTCAGTAAGCAGGTTAATCACAAAACATTTTGTGGAAGTAAAAGCAACCAGGTTACCTCTGTCACACAGTTGTGATACACTGATCAGGCTATATTTCAAGCCATCTATTAGATACACATGTTCAATGGATCGTGTGTCATCCTTACCTACCTTACCAACCCCAATGATTTCACTTTTCTTTCTGTTTCCAAAGGAGACATTTCCTCCTTTGAGACTTTCAAGTGAAAGAAACTATTCCATGTTCCCAGTCATATGCTTTTAGCAACCACTATCCAAATACCAAATTTGGCTGCCTCTTCTCACTTGAACCTACAAAATAATCAAGGGTTAGTCTTAAGAACCCAAACTAGTTTGGGTCCTTTTCTATGAGAGAATAGATGAATCAAAATTTTCCTGGCCCAATTTGGTAGCATGTTTTTCCTTTTTAGAAACCTCTCATTTCTTCGACTGGCCTGCTCTTTTGCAGTACACTCATATTTGTAGTGCCCAGTCTAACTACAATGGGTGCAGATTTTATTCTCAGGAAGAGTGAGATACTTGCTTTTGGGATCCCACATGGGCAATTGACTTCCAAAGTCAATCCCTCTCCTGTTGCTACTATGATTCTCTTGAAGCCATATCAAGGCATCAAAAGATTTATTCCATTTACAAGTTCGATCTAATTCATGTTTGGCTTTACCAAGTTCTTATTTGTTCATCCTTGGCATACATCTTATCTTTTAATTTTTCTATGTTTTCTTCTAACATGATATGAGAATAATCAACAACCTTTTGTACTGGATCCTAGCTTTAACTTTAAGTTTTCAGATTTTAGTTCTAGAATCTCAGTTTCAAGTGGATGAACCTGGTTCAACAAGTCAGTGTTTTTCTTTTCAAATTCACTGACTCTGATTTCCAGGTTCATGCACTTTGATTTTAGCATTGCACATTCTTTAGATAGTTGATCCTTCTCTTTGGTTGTTTCCTCAGAATCATCTATGAAATCAAGTAGCAACTCAGAGAGTTTTTCCTTAGATAGGAACTTTACTTTGTTTTTAAGATGGGAGATACTTACCTCTGGTTCTTCATGTGATTCCTCGTCAGATTCTCCAATTGCCATGAGCGCCTGATCTTCAGTCTCCCCATCTTCTGATTCCTCATCTGAACTTTCCCCCCAAGCAGCAACCATAGCCTTTGTTGTGGTTTTCTTGGGTTGGACCTGTTCCTTCTTCCTATTCCTTCTTTCATATCTCTCCTTTTCCCATTCTATGTCCCACTGAGGACAATTTTTGATGAGATGGTCAGTCTTACCACATTTATAGCATCCCTCGTTGGTTGGCCTTTCTGGGGCTTTTGCTTTGTTGTAGTTTCCTCCTCTAGAGATGCCCTTCTTCCTCATGAGAAAGTTTCTGAATTCTTTGGTGATCATGGCTATCTCATCATCCTCCAGATCTGCTCCCTCAGTGATTCTTAGTGCAAGACTCCTATCCTTCTTTGGACCATCCATCTTCATTGTCTGCCTTCTCAGTTCATAGGCAGTGAGGTTTCCAATCAGCTCATTTAATATCAGGGTTGCCATATTTTTGGATTCCTGGATAGCAGTGATTTTGCTTTCCCAGTGAAGTTTTCTTTCATAGTGAAGTTTTCATACTGAGAGTATAGTAGAGTACCTCTTGATCTTTTTACCTGAGGTCTTCCTTCATGGGATACTTGCTAGGTATCCCAAATCTCTTTGGCAGTGGTGCAGCTTTGGATTTTGTTGTACTCGTCTGGACCTAGTCCACACACTAGCCATTTTTTGGCCTTTGCATTCTTCTCCCATTTCTTCAGATCCTCAGCAGTGCAATCAGGTCTAGTCTTTGGTATATCTATACCTTCAGCAGTCTTCATCATGGTAGCTAGAGGACCATCAGTGACTATGTCCCAGAGTTCATAGTCTTCTCCAATCAGGTGGTCCTTCATCCTGTTTTTCCACCATGAGTAGTACTGGCCATTGAAGAGTGGTGGCCTTGCAGTTGATTGACCTTCCCAATTTCCAGGTGGTGCACTCATCTTGATCTTCTCCAAGGTGTTAGCCTTTCAAGGATAACCTGCTCTGATACCAATTGATGTTTTAGACGTCAATACCACACAATTATACAAGTTAATTATGAGGTACTCAATTTTTCTAGTGCTGTCTCAATAGAAGAACCTGGTTCTTTTTGATGTACTTACTTCTACTGTTGCAAATATTAAAAGCGGTAAAGTAAAACCACAGATATTTTTATGTGGAAAACACCTGGCTCAAAAGGTGAAAAACCACGACCTACTCCTTCGTAGGATTTTCTCAAACACTTCACTAAAACTCTAAGCCAAACGAAGTTACAAAATAAACTCTTTTGTAATCCTAGGACTAACTCTAATCGCTTTGTAGTAACTAGCCCCAACTAATTTCTACAAGCTTCAAGTTAACTCTAACTTGAACAATGCGTACCTATTACAATTGCTTCTATGAAAGCTGAAAAAGATACAACATTAAAACTCCTACTACAGTCAACTAGATTCAATAATTAATCAGATGGAACTGGTTCTTCTAGTTGAACTGTAGCCTTTTAATCGCACAATGATTCTGCTAGCAAAATAACTCTGGGAACTTTGCTTTCANATTCATGTGCCAGCTATTCAGTTCAAGAGATGTGCTCTGATGGATCTGGTTCAACTGGTCAACCATTTGTCAATCTTCAAAACTATGCAGTGACATGGGTCAACAAGTGTATATATGTTAAATCGTAATACTATTAATCTAAAATACTATTAAGAATTTCACATGCAAAATTATGTTGCATGCTAGCTGTCTCTGCAGACAATTATACTGTTCTTTTGAATTATTTTTTCTGCTGCTTATTCTCATCCTGCTGATCCATGCATAGCTTATGATAATCACGAATCCATCAAGATCAAAAACCTATGTTCTATGACCTCCAAGTCTCAATTAATAAAATAATTCCTGTATTCATTTTAGAAATAGGTTAGTGATTTTACCAGTTAAGACTACTTTGTCATCGTTATCAACTCCTATTGCTTAGGTAGGAATGCTTCCTCTTAATAGCTTTACATGGCGCGAATCCGAATTAATCGGGGATTCTATAAGAATATGAGACAAAAAGTGAAAAGAATAATTAAAAAAAAAAAAATTCCTTTTGACTCTCTCTATTCAGCCAGCCACATCTTCGTCAGCAGGGACGGATCCACCTCCTGACCTACGTGTTCACGTGAACCCTTTTGTTCTAACGGTATAAATGTGTGTTGGACTTTAAGCATTGGGCTTAAAGACTTTAAGCATTGGGCTTAAAAGTCTAAGAGTGTGAATTGGGAAATGGTGGGAAATAAAATGGAGGGAAATGAAAATTTGAATCAAGTGAGCTTTTGTCATGAACTTTGTACCACATTGGTGAAAGACAACTACACTTGTGTGTATAAATATAGGATCACTTCTTAGAGCTCTTAAAAGGAGTTGAAGAGGATGTATCCTCGCGCCGTCGTCGTCGCTCGCTCGGCTNCTATATTATATACTATATAATATATTTTTACCTATATATTTTATTTATAAATAAAATAATCTAATATTATTTTATTCAATAATTTTATAATATATTCGTATATTTAATTTTTCCTTAATGTTAATTTTTAAAATATATTAGTTGCATTATTAAATTTGTTAGTAACTTTAATATATATTAGTAGAGAAATAAATCGGCAAGTACATTTTCGTGAGAGAATTCGCAGGTAAACAAACAAAGAAAATAAGGAAAAAATCATAGCGTTAATCTGAAGGAAAATTCCTAGGTAACTCTATATGCGAATTTAGCTGGGGATATTTTCTTGGGGATTTACCTGGGCAATTGGTTATTTGGAAAATTATACTACGAGAAATTCGGGAAAAATCGTCGAAAAAAATCGACCAAAGTTGGTCGGTAATGACCAATAACCGTCCAAAACGCGACCATTAACGTGTAGCCGGTATTTTGAAGTTCGGAAGGGCATTTGGTCGGTCAATTAAATTCAAAAAAAAGAATTGTTGAAAAACAGTTGTTTTATAACGCTACTAATATATCTTGAAAACTAAAGTTAGAAAAAATTAAACATACGAATATATTATAAAAATAATAAATAAAATTATATTAAGTTATTTTATTTATAAATAAAATACATAGGTAAAAATATATTATATAATATATAATATAGAAAGTATTACATAAATATGAATGTTTATATAGTATCAAGGGCATAATAGACTTTTCAAGTAAAAATGTGACTTTTGTGATAACTAGAGCAAAGTAAAATGATTTTTATGTAACAAAAGAAATAAAAGTGACTTTTGTGTAATGAACTCAAAGTTGAATGATTTTTACCTAACAAAAAAAGAAAAGAAAAGTGGCTTTTGGGTAACAAACACAAAAGTTCAATGACCATGGATAAAATTATGCCCATTAAATCTTGCATCCGCCTCTGTTCGTCAGTTGGGGCGAAGATAGAAGTCCAGATACGATTTCAGCCAAACCTAATAGCTTGAGCTAAACAATATGTTTGTATGAAAATATTCATTAAATATGTATATATACTAAATTTAAAATTCAATTCTTAATACTTAAATCGTCGCTGTTCTTAAATTAAGAACCCATAAAATTGAAATTCTAGATCTACCTCTGCTCGTCAATATTCTAAAGAAGGTAATTAGGTTTGTGTCACTACTGTTTCAGAGCATGATAGAATTTCTCCCCAGCTATCCTTAGCTGTGTCTGTTTCTTAGTAGTAATAATAAAACTTAAAAAGTTTTAATCAATGATATAATAATGAATATATAATAAAGGACAACATAGAGAAGGTGAGTAATGCGGTGTCTTCTGAAAAGTCACATGAAATATGTCCTTTTAATCTTTGAACTTAGAACATTTCTTCGATTTAAAGAGATCTAATAGACATTAGTCAAATCAACTCACATGTTTCCCATCCCACCCACTCTATGTCAAACAACAAATTATGAAAAGGAGAAAAAAAATTCCCCCTTTTTTTTTTTCCAATTAATTTCTTGAATAGATTTTTAACTGATGTATATATACATTGATGGTGTAAGGAATTTTCTACTATCGAGTTACTTAAAAAATAATTATATATCATGGTGCAGCCCTTTCCCGAATCTTACGTAAATGTGAGATGATTCGTGTACCGAACTTTTTTTTTTCTTCTTTAGTTACTTTTATCGTGGACATAGAATGACCTGCAAACATACATCATAAATGACGTGTCACATCAAATATGACACGTTACATCAGATAAAACTATACTGATAGTGTAAATATTTTTTATACTATCGGTATATATAAGATAAGTTTGATAGAATACCAACAAAAGGGTAATCGCTTTTAGTGTAAGTTGGCTTTTGTCCAGGAATAATATTGTCATCAAGCGTGTGGAAATAACTTTTTGACTTAAAACTATGGATTCCCCCTTTACATATTATTTGTTGTAGTAAGTAATATTTTAAACAGTAACACATGTATTGTCAGATTTAAGCACAACCCTAGCTAAAACTATCAAAGATGAATCCACCATTTCCCATCATAAAAGCCCAAGTTTTTCTAGTAAGCAAATTAAATTCCCAACACTTTTTCCATTACCTATATCTCTCATTTCTCTCAAAATTAAAATTTCTAACAATGGAAAACACTTATAGAAGAATCTTTCTTCTCTTGTTCTTGTTTTTCTCCCATTTGTTCATGGTTTCTAGTAGGACTTTCCCTATTGTAAACATAATTCCTAGAGGATCAAGAATTGTTCAATCAAGAAGATTGGTTGTTTCATTCACATCATTTTCTGTTAAGGTGAATGAATCAATGATAGAGCATGAGAAAGTTGTGAGAAATAGTTTAAGGAAGAAGCCTCCAAGTTCTTGGAATCCTATACAAAATAGTTTACATCCATGATCCTTTCAAAGTGAAGGTTAATACCAAGACATTATGGGGATTCTAATTCGATCGTACTTTCTTGAGGTCGAACGGCTATCCATCCCACCAAATCTCTTCGAATTTGGTGTCAGCTACTCGCTCTTTGATCAGTGATTATTCCCTCTTTGATCAATGAATATCGATAAAGGATCTCTCCAAAATTTGCTCTTTGCGTTTGTGATCAACGCGCTATAAAAGGAGATGACAGGACAAAGGAAAGTACTTTGTTTGGTACATGCAACAATGTTGATATTGTTTGTTTCTATTTTTTCTTTTCATCTTTCTTGAACCGAGAGTCTATCGGAAACAACCTATCTATTTTTCCTCGGATAAGAGACAATATTGATCTTAGTATACAATAAGTAGTTACATTCTTCTGTTTTTTTCCTTGAGTTTTTCCACGCTACAAGGTTATTGCCTTGTATGATCGAGTGCAAATTTCTCACTAGTGTAAAATATGTAGAGTATTATTGCACTAGCTAGGTAGAATTGTATAAAAATTTCGTAGATCAATATTGATGGATGCAGGAGGTAATTCATTACCACTTCTTATTTTCTTCTGGTTTTCTTTATATAAACTGAGGGTTAAATTCCCCTCCACTTCAAAGGCGAATTCAATTGAATCCTTTATTTTCGCCTTGAATTATGTATTCATAGGTAGAAAAATAAAAAATAAAAAAAATATTTATATATAATAAGATCAAACTCATTTTAAATATACTGACTCAAAGTCGTAAATTCGGCTTTGCTCAACTCTCGCACCCATGCTGATACATCATGAAAGTTGTAAAAGACAAAGATTAATGTCGTTTAATATATATATATATATATATATGGGACTAGAGAAGTCGGGTCATTAAAATGGGACTAGAGAAGAAGTTAATACATTTACATAATACAATTAGAGTCAAAGTACTATGCATAAGGTAAACAAATATTTACACATTCATACTATTTATTAGGTAATTACAGGTAGGGATGTACAATGTTAGGTTGGTTCGAATTTTTCAATTAACAAACCAAACCAATTGTCTCGAATTTTTGAATCTAAAACCAAACCAAATCAACAAAAGTCGAGCTTTTCAATCGCGGTTTTTCTTGGATTTTTTTCGACAAAATCTTTATAGCATAGAATTTATAATTTGTGCTCTAATATTTTTTACAAAAGTTCTAAGTCCAAACTTGAAATAATACATTAAAAGAGAAAACTATTAAAGAGTTTAAAAAATATTTATAAATTACATTACAATAATTATTTTTATGTATAAAATATTCATAAAAACCTGTATATGAAATCAGAAGAAAAAGGAAACGTTCAGTAAAAGAAAAGAAAAAGGAGATGCACATGAGCAAGAGGCAGGTACAAAATAGCAGCACATGTTCTTAGATCTACCAATATCTCAATAATTGCCACCTAAATGCCTTTACAGCTAAATTGACTTCTTGATCTGATTTGTAGTTCAGTACGCTAATGATAATGTTTTTCTTTTTCTTCCCCAAAACCCCTTATATCCCACTTTGGATTAATTTTTTTCAAAAAAAAAAAAAAAAGGATTAAAATATGACATCTCCAAACGTTTCAGGTTAAAGAAGAAAATGAAATTGCAAAAGATAATGGGAGAAACTAGATAGACTTAGTTGATACTATTGACGTAGTGTGTCCCAGCAGTTTAAGTTAAATGTATTTAGTTAATTAGAGCAACTCAATTAATTGTAAGTAATTCATTGTAACGATCTGATCGCTCGTTTTGAGCACTGACACTTCGCTCGATGGTTTGAGGACATGAGTAACTTTGTATGATGTATTATGACTTGTGTGAATCGTTGGTTTTGGTTTTCAGGTTATTCGGAATTAATTTGGAAGAATGAATTTCATGATTTGAAGCTTTAAAGCTGGAAGAATTGACCAAGTTTAACTTTTGAGTATTTGACTTCGGATTGGAGATTTGATAGTTCCGTTATGTCCGGATGGTGATTTTGGACTTGGACGTATGCCCGGATTGGATTTGGATATTTCTAATGCTAATTGACGAAAATTGTGAATTTGAAGATTTGGAAAGTTCATAAGTTTGACCGAGAGTTGACTTTGAGGATATTTGATTCACATTGTGGTTTCGGGAATTAGAATAGCTTCGTTACGTCATTTGGGACTTGTGTGCAAAATTTGAGTTCATTCCGAGTTGATTTGATATGTTTCGGTGCGAGTTTTGGAAGTTAAAAAATTAAAAGTTCATTAAAGTTTGATTTGAGCTGCGATTCGTCGTTTTCATGTTGTTATGCTTGATTTGAGGCCTCGACTGGATCCGTGTTATGTTATGGGACTTGTTGGAATGTTCGAACGTGATCCCTAGGAGCTCGGGCGTGTTTCAGATTGATTTTCAGGCCATTTTTCTTCATGTTTTTATTGCTGGTGTGTTCTGGTTTCTGGTGCCTCGATTGGTCTTCGCGATCGCGAAGTATGTGATGTGATCGCATCGAAGAAAACTTGGAAGCTGGCAGATTCTTAATCGAGGTCGCGATTGGTGGACCGCGATCGCGTACCTTAGAGCTTGTTACTATCTGCGTTCGCATGGTGTAGGTAGCATTCACATAGTGTTAAGAATGGAAAGCTGGGAACTGGAATTTCTTCTACGCGTTCCCGTAAGAGGTCACGCGTTTGCGAAGGATGGGAGTTTGTGTGCTTTGTGTTCGCATGGTTCAATTCGCGATCGCGTAAAGGATTTGTTGGAAGAAGTGTAGTTTGTTCTTCGCGTTAGCGGATCTTTGTACACGATAGCATAAGTTATTTTCTGGGAAAGTGCTTTTCCTACTTCGCGACAACGATGTTATTTCCGCGATTGCGATTTATTAATTCGCCCAGTGATTATAAAGTACTCTAGTTCAAAGGTTTCAGCTATTTTTTTTTTTGCATATTTTGGAGCTAGGGAGCTCGGATTGAGGAGATGTTTTATGCGATTTTTTACCATATGGATTGGGGTAAGTGTTCTCTACTCAGTTTTAATTTTATTTCATGTATCTATCTTCATTTTGGCGTTTGATTGAGGATTTCAAGAGAGAAATTAGGTGTTTTTGTCTAAATTTCATAAAGTGAACTTTTGAGTTTTGAACATCAATTCGGAGTCGGATTTAAGTAAAACTAGTGTGGTTGGATTCGTAATTGAATAGGTTTTCGGATTTTGTGAGTTTTGTCAGGTTCCAAGGTGCGGACCCAGTTTTAACTTTTTGGTTGATTTTGGGCTTTTGATTAAAGATTCGACCTTTATCATTTGGAATTATTTCCTTGGGCTTCATTTGATGCATTTGAGTTGCTTTTAGCTAGTTTCGAGTCGTCCGGAGGTCGGTACGTGCGTGATGGCATTTTTGGAGCATCGTTTGGCTTGCTCGATATTGGATTTGGCTTGTTCGAAGTAAGTAACACTTCTAAACTTGGTGCTGATGGCATGAAACTCCGAATTGCGTGTTATGTAATTGATGTCGAGGTGACGCGCATGCTAGGTAATGGGCATGTGGGCGTGCACCGTGTCAATTGTGATTTAGACGATTCTATAGAACTGCGTAGCTATCTTATCTAATTTTTTTTTACTAAACTCTACGTGTTAGAGCACTCGAGCTATAATTTATGCTAGAAATCATGTCTAGGCTATATGCTTATCCTGTTAGGGCCCACTGAGATCGTTTCTGTTGTTGAGTTATTTGTTTACATTGCAATTATGTACTCATTCATACACATTCCTTTGCATATCATATCTCAGTCTATGTTACCATTTATTGATACATCACATCGTTATTTTGGGATGATTTCTCATGACATTGTGAGCCCGAGAGACTGGAGAGATTGATGACTGAGCGAGGCCGAGGGCCTGATTCTGCGGATATTGATACTGTAGCACGTGGGTTGTCCGTGCAGATCCAGATATTGATACTATAGCACGTGAGTTGTCCGTGCAACATGTGAGTTGTCTGTGGGGATCCAGATATTGATACTATATCATGTGAGTTATCCGTGAAGCGCGTGAGTTGTCCGTGCGGATCTAGATATTGATACTATGGAACTTGAGTTGTTCGGGATCAGGCTTTATTGGTTCATGTCAGGATTTGGCTTATTATAGTGCTTGGGCTGGATTGGCCCCTCCGGAGTCTACACATCCACAGTGGACGCATTTGCTAGCAGTTATTATGTTTGGGCTGGATCTGCCATGTACAGTACTGAGTGACTGAGTGTGTTGAGTGATTGATTGTGATAGTGGAAAGTATGAGAAAATGAGATTGAGTACTCTGAGAGTGTGAGTACATGAGTTCATCACTGAGATCCATTGCATTTGACATGTGTACTTGGGATACATGCATAGGGATGCATTTCCTTCTGCTGTCCGATTTTGTTGGCATACATGATTTCACCTATGTATTGAAATATAGGCATAGAGATGTATTTTCCTCATGCTATCTGAAAATGAAACATCTTATTTATTGTTGAAAAGGTTTTGTAAAAAATACAGCTTTCAAACTTACTCATATGTTTTTGGTGTTTCAGCGAAAAGATTTGGGATTTACTGTTATGCTTAAAAAGCATGCCGATTTTCGTAACTGTGAACGAGTTGAGCATCTTATTTCCGAGTTATTTTCTTGCACCACTTTTATTATATTGTTATGAGCTGTGGTTAGTTATTGGAGTTGGACCCTGACCCTTGTCCCAGCTCGTCACTACTTTCAACCTAAGGTTATGTTAGTTACTTATTGAGTACATGAGGTCGGATGTACTCATACTATACTTTTGCACCTTGCGTGCAGATGTTGGATGTTGATGTTGCTGCATGCAACAGGAGATGGATTAGAAGATGAACCAGCATTCCAGTTATGGCTATCACTAGCCCTTGGTAGCATTAGTTTTGAGTTCTATCATTTACATTTCAAACAAATGTTGAAATTATTTCAATTTAGTTTTTGTAAAGAAATCTAAATCTTAGACGCTCATGATTTGTACTACTAGTACTTGAGAAATTCTTTGTATAATAATTCAGTTGTATTATCATTTTTTCTCTTAATAAATATCATTTGAACTAGTTTATTGTTAGTTGACTTACCTAACGGGTTGGGTTAGGTGTCATCACGACTAGTTGAATTTTGAGTTGTGACATTAGTATTAGCTAGCTATTATAAATAGATTAGTTAGTCTTAATTGTGAAACTGAAATCGGATTTACTTTTTCTCTGAGCTTGTGAATGAAGTTATTCTATTTCTCTCGTTGAACTCTCTTTCTCGATCCTTCCCTCTACTCACCTTCTCCATTGCTAAGCTTCTTAACATGGTATCAGAGCTTCCAAGTTAGATTCGTCGGCTCAACAATGTTGGAAGCTTGTGGCGCACTTCAGATCGAGCTGCATTTCAACTCAAAAAAGTTTCTCTCAGGCTAGGGTTTTGGGACTTTACAAATCTGGTTGAATTAAAATGAATTGCTTCACATTTTATGATTAATTTAAAGAAATAGTCTGGAACTTGACTGTTACAATACCTAACAACGAAAAAAATTTGGAGAACTTGATTGTTTTGCTTGATAGATTACAAATGAATAGTCCCCTTTATCTGCTAGTCTCTAGGTGCTAGCAAGTAAATAGTAATTGTTACATAAGTTCATAATATTTTATAGGTAATTCCTCTCTCTAGAATTCTTTACATAGGTAGAATCTTCCAAGGGCTTTCCTAGCAAATCTATAGGGTTCTAAGATCTTCCAAGGGAAATCCCTATATTTTTCTAGAACCTTCCCACAAGTTCTAGCCTCCTTCCTATTAAGCTTTCCACATGCAAAAAATATGTGCCAAATGGAACTGATGTGGCATGATGATATGGCGGGTCATGACACTCTGTCACGACCCAAAATCTAACCATGATCGTGATGGCGCCTATCGTGATACAAGGCAAGCCTATTTCCCAAAAATACTACTACTAATTCGATTATAAGGAATTAATAAATCATTTCCAAATTTTGAAATTTTCATGAACTGAATCAATTCTAAATATAATTAATAAAAATACGGAAACAAGCCCCAAACATCGGGGTGTCACTAAGACATTAGCGTCTAAATCTATGAATTAAGATATATAACTGTCTAGCTGTCAGTACATTCCAAAAAGAAGAATGATAAAAGAGTAACAAGATCATGCGCACGCTAGCAGCTACCTTGCAGTCTCCAAAGATAGCGGCCTGAACTCAACGATCGACGCGCTCTAACTCACCTGGATCTGCACATAAAGTGCAGGGTTTAGTATGAGTACAACCGACTTAGAAGTAACAAAAATAACTAAGGAACTGAGTAGTAGTGACGAGCTAAGCAAAACAGTCCAATTATTTATTTTCAATATTTACAATAAACATGAATAAACAGGTAAATTCCATAAAACCAACAAATGCCACAAAGAAATTAACAGGTAAATGCAGCAACAACAAAAGTAAATGCAACCCCACAATAGTGTCACTCCATCACTCAGCACTCGACACTCATCACTCGCACTCAACACTCAATACACTCAATACTCAATAGGTACCTGCGGTCACTGTGGATGTGTACAGACTCCGGAGGGGCTCCCAAATCCCAAGCGCTATGAATGGACAACTCATGTGCTGCACGGACAACTCACGTGCCATAATATCAATACCTGGATCCGCACGGTCAACTCACGTGCTACGCAGACAACTCACGAGCTATGGTATCAATACCTGGATCCACACGGTCAACTCACGTGCTATGCGGCCAACTCACTCTCTATGGTATCATATCATATCATATCAAATATCTCACAACATGCCATCGGCCTCACTCAATCATGTACCTCTCTAGCCTCACCATCATCAACAAATAAGGGGACACAACTCACATCAAGTATCACAGCATATCAGCAAAATAATAGAGAGTGAGGTAACATGTACAATAATTTCTATGACTGAGTTCAAATAATGCGAGCATGAATAAATCCCAAGCACGATCTCTAACATGAAAGCAAATAAGTTCAACAACAAGTAAACACATAACCACAAATAATAGCCATTAGGCTTCACCACCTCACGGGACGGACCAAGTCTCAATCCCTCGCGGTGCACACTCACACACCCATCACCTAGCATAGGTATCACCTCCAGAAAATCACATGATATCAAATCTCCAGGTTTATACCCTCAAGGCCAGAGCTAAAACTGTTACTTAACTTAACAACGTAAAATCCTACTCCGGGATGCCCTCGTCTCTGGACTCGATCTCCAAAAGCTTAGAATCTAACCAAAATCATAATACTACTATCAACATAGTCTAAATAATCGAATTCCACAATAAAAACTACATAAATATGCTAAAAATTCGAAATCGGCCAAAACCCGACCCCCGAGCCCACGTCTCGAAATCAGTCAACAATGGCAGAATTAAAACTCTCATCCTCTCCCGATTTTAACCATATAAAATTTATCAAAATCGGACTCCATTTGGTCCCTCAAATCCTCACTTAAAACTCTTCCAAACTCAAACCCTAACTCCCTCAATTTCGCTTTGAAATCATCAATCAAATACCAAAAACGAAGATGGATTCATGAAATATAATGAAAACTGAGTAGAGACCACTTACCCCAATCCATATAGTGATAATCTCCTCCAAAATCGCCCAAATTCGAGCTCCCCGACTCAAAATATGATAGAAAGAACAAACCCCTATTTTATATATTTTTCTGCCAGCTATGCTGACTCGTTTCTCATGGCAAACGATCCTGAAATTCACTTTTTATGCCTCCAATGGATCTCTTGTGAAATATTAGTCAATTTAGGCTTTTGAATCACTCAATTTGACCTTATAACGAAGGAGATATGTAGGTTTTAATATTTGCAAATAGTGCAGATTTTTAAATACGAATGCAGTGGCAATTTCGTAATTAATCTGAAAAATTTGGCAACCCAATTTTTAGTAAAATGACCATAAATTCCTCATACGATGCTCATATTTGACGATTCTTTTTGCTATGGCTCCATAATTACGATATGGATCTAATGCTTCAATCAAAACAGAAATCAGAGCTCATTTTCTTAATGTGATACTATTTATGCTTGAAGAAACGATGTCGAACATAAGAAAAACGAGCACAACGCAGCCCAAATCTATCTGATACTCACCTGAGCCCCTCGGGACCTCAACCAATAATTCGCACAAGTCTTATATCACTATCCGAACTTAGTCGAACCTTCGGAACACTCAAAACAACACCAAAACACCGAATCAACCTCGGATTCAAGCCTAAGAACTTCTAAACTTCCAAAATTTGCCAACGACACCGAAACCTATCAAATCACGTCTGAATGACCTCAAATTTTGCACACACGTTAAAAATGACTTTATGAACCTACTCCAACTTCCTAAATTCCATTCGGACCCCGATACGTAATTTTCTACTGCCGACTAAAATCGCCAAATTTCTAACTTTCGCTAATTCAAGCCTAATTCTACCACGGACCTCCAAATTAGACTCCGATCACACTCCTAAGTCTAAAATCACCCAGTGAAGCTAACCGAATCATAAAAATCCAAATCCGAATTCGTTTACTCATAAGCCAACTTCCGGTTGACTTTTCTAACTTAGCTTTCTAATTAAGAGACTAAGTGTCTCATTTCACTCCAAAACTACTCCGGACCCAAACCTGCCAACTCGATATAACTCTCGGAACAATAGACTGGGTCGTTACACACTCTCCCCCAGCTAATGTTGCAACGACCACGGCGCAATACTTCTGCATAAACTCCATATGATTCAAGTATCAATCATCTGGGCACAGAGGAGTCTAAAACTCCATATGATTCAAGTATCAAGCTTACTGAAAATACTGGAAGAACATTGGCTCAATTAAAGTATACAAGTGCAATTGGCAGTTTGAGTATGCGATGCACTGCATTAGGCCAGATATAGCATTTGCCATTTGTAAAAGGTTTATAAGCAATCCATGTAATACTCAGTGAAAAGATATAATTAGAGTACTTAATAAAACTATTGGAAATTTGTTATAACAGTTTTCCTACCGTATTAGAAGAATATTCTGTTACGAGTTGGGTTACAAATATACATGACAGTAAGGCTACTTCAGGTTGGATATTCACTTTGGGGGGTGGCGCCATTAGTTGGGCATCAAGAAACAAACTTGTATTTCTCATTCTATAATGGAATTCGAATTTACCCCATTTGCAGCTGTTGTAAAAGAAGCAAAATGATGTTACTGGATATTAAATCGTGGCCACAACCTATGCCAGCTTTTTAATATTTTGTGATAGTGAGACTACTTTGTGTGTAGCTCACAATAAAATATATAATGGAAAATCAAGACATATAAGCTTGAGGCATGATTATATAAGAGAATTAGTTACAAATAGAACTATAGCTATAATGTATGTGAGATCAAACAAGAATATGACTGATCAACTTACAAAGGCATTAAATATAGATACAATACAACAAACTAGTGAAGGACTAGGGCTAAAATTTTTAAACTAAACACAAGTAATGAGAACCCAACTTTGAATTAGTATACACTATAATAATATAAGTTCAATGGGTAACAACAATTTTTTTGTGTCGATTAAACACGAATCTTCTCATTTAGAGCCTAGATTCCTATGTAGTGCTTACTGTTATATGAGGAGCTTTGGAGTTGTTAAATGTTTGTAATAACGTAGGCATAATGACAAACTTCCAAATGCATATTGTTGCAAGAAAGAGGGTGAATTAATTCTTAATTGAATTAGCAAATGTCTGCAGTAATATGGACATAAAGTCTATTTTCACCTATATGAATATTGAGGCGGTGTTGCTCTAACAAGATTTAAGGAGTTGATTTTGTAAATATTCATGAATTTGGACTAGCACATGGTCATAAACGTGATAAAGCATAATACTGGATTGTTACGCTATTTAACAATTTTATGCGTGTGATACTTTCGGTTTGACAAATGGAGTTGCGGTTCAAATCTTAGGATACCAATAACTTTGTCAAATTTTAAGCTATTTACACTAATAGAAAGTTCAAGTCTATATAAGATACTTTTCGATATGCATGATATTATGAGATATATTACAAATTAGTGGGGGATTATTAGAGTAGTTTGTATATATGTGGAAGTCCCACATCAATGGCCACAAGCCAATTTGTTGACTTTATAAAGCTAAGCCCATTAAGTCCAATAAAATGAATAATTAACATATTTTAGAAGGATATACATTAAGTCCAATATAAAAATTTATATAAACGACTTAGACTTGGATTTGGGGCTTGGGCTGGAACGGATCTTTATACAAAGATCGTATTCCGTATTTTAATTTTTGAAAAGATTTTTGTTTATTTAAAAATTGAATTTAAAAAAATAAAAGGGCAGCCCGGTGCACTAAGCTCCTGTTATGCATGGGGTCGGGGAAGGGCTGGACCACAAGTGTCTATTTTTTTAATTTAAAATTTGAATTTTGAGTTAATAGAAAAGTTGTGACTCATCATAAAAGGGGCAACTTTTCAGAAAGTCTCCTTTCTTCTCTATAAATTCGAAGATATCCTTGAAGTAGCGTATTCAATTTGCATATATGTTTTCAGGCTTTGTTTTATTCTGATAGACAATTGCTTGTAATCTCTAAAAAATATACAGGTAAAAACTTGAAAGATAGTGATCTTTCACGCTTCAAAGCCTTAAGTCCTCTGTTATTTACCTACAAATTTCAAACAATTGAAACGAAGAACATGCACAAAGCGCGTACACAAAAACTAGTCTGCTAAAATAGATAAAGTTGCCCTAATAGTGTAGAATTTCTTTACACTACCGATAGATATAAGTAAAACTCATCACCCTGTATATAGGTAGAAATTTGAAACTCAATTAACAAAAATAAATAAATAAATAAATAAGTTTTGTGCAATTGAAAAAAGTGCAAAGCTTATAGCGATCAAAATAATATGGTATCTATAGTATATGGAGTTATTTTCCTTTTGTTAACTATCTCTCTTCCTCCTATTGTCAATAATTTTTTTTTTCTTCATGTTATTTATAGTTCCCTCTCCCTTTTATGTTGAATATGTTGAATAACCCCTAAGTGGTGAAGAATAGATGGCATTTGGAAAGAAAGGCTGTCTCTCCCTTGGTTTTACTTGGCAAACTAAAGCAACTGAAATTTCACATGCATGTCTGTCACGGTCCAAATTTCCAATCCTCGAGATCGTGATGACACCTAACACCATACTTGCTAGGCAAGCCAATGTTAGAGGGATTCAACATTAAAAACAGTTAAAACATAATACCAGGTCTAATATTATCCAATAAATGGATCCAGAATAATGTGTGGAATAATCAAATGAAACTCGAAACTAATACCAATGTCTAGCTACCTAGGATTTGGAGTCACAATTCACGAACTACTAAAGAATATTACAAGTATTTGGCTGAAAGAAAATATATATCTGTTTTGAATGAAATAAAAATAGTAACTAAAATAATGTGGAGAAGACTCCAGGAATCTACGGTCGCCAGCAAATCTACCTCGTGTCTCCGTACGAATGATCATCTACTACTTGAAAATCAACTCTGGCCGGAACCTAGATCTGCACAAGAAATGTAGAGTGCAGTATCAGTACAACCGACCCCATGTACTGTTAAGTGCCGAGCCTAACCTCGATGAGGTAGTGACGAGGCTACGGCGAGGCATTTATAATATAATATGAATACGATGTATAATAAAGCAAGAAGGGTATACTGAATTAAATAAACAATAACTTGCAGCAATTAATAAAATAACTCAGCTGACTTTTCCAGATCTCAGCTATAACAAAAAATTCCCAAGTTTCAATTTAAATAACAGTCAGAGCGGAATATGAAATGACAGCAGTAAAACAGTGAGTATTCATGTCATTATTTTATAACCAGTAAAACATGAATATATTCTCCATTATCACTCCCTTTTTGCGACGTGCAACCCGCTTCCACCTGTCCACCCTTATTACTCCTCCCTATATATATCACCCTTATTTCTCCTGTTGCGGCGTGCAACCCGTTCCCACATGTCCACCCTTATTACTTATTGTTGCAGCGTGCAACCCGCTCCCACCAGACAATCTCATCTCATCATCTATAAAAAAGATGTACAAATTAGATCAAAGTCTTTTAGGATATTTATGTCTTAACTATTGTAAACAGAAAGTTATACTATTCAGAAACTTTACCAATTATCACTACACCGCGAAACCAACCGAAATGTATCATGAAACACTAACAACCAGCTCAACCATTAATGTACCACAATGTGACTAAGGAAAAATTAATACTTCCAAACAAGTGAAAAAAATCTAACCGACAAGTAGGCATGGAGGCATCAATGATCATGAAACAATTAACCCAGGAATATAATAATAAATTGGAAACGGGGAAGGGAACATGCTAAACAGATAGTTTGGTGGTGCATAGTTACTCGCCACCTCACCTATACACCACAGACATAAAATTTCACATAGCATTTAGGTCGGGGATTCCTATTCCCTCAAGTCAAGGTTAGACCAAACACTTACATCGATCTCACAAGAAACTCACTGCTCAAGCACGACTTTTCCTTTTGAATTCACCTCCAACATACTCGTATCTAATCATAGTTAGTTCAATATCGTTAATTAGTGCTAAAGGAACTAACTTTAATGCAAAACTATAGTTTTCCTAAGTTTTCTAAAAAAAAGTTAAAAATCGACTCCGGACCCGCTTGGTCCAAACTCGAAGTTCGGACCAAATTTTTTTTACCCATTCACCCCCGAGCCCGAATATGAAATTAGTTTCGAAATTCGACCCCAATTCGAGGTCAAAATTTCATTTTTATAAAATTCTCTAATTCTACCCAAACCCCCAATTTCTACTATGATAACCCTTAATTTGATCGAAAAGTGATGAACAACAATGAGTAATTGAAAGAAATAGTTTATAATCGTTTACCAACACTTTGGGGAAGAACTTGTGTGATGAAAATCGCCTTTAGGTCTTTTTAGTTTGAAAATATGAGAAAAATAGTTGCTGCCCGTTTTTAATTCTGTTTTAAGTTGCTGGACAGGCCTTCATCGTGTTCGCGATGGGCCTGTCACGATCGCGGAGTGTTACGGCCATATGGCCTTCGCGTTCGCGAAGCATTGCTTTGGATGACCATCGCGGCCCAATGGTCGCGTTCGCATAGAACAAATCGAGGCTCCCCTCCCACAGGCCCAGTTACTCATCGCATTCTCGTAAGTCAGCATGTGTTCACGAAGGGTATCCCATCAGTGCTTCGCGTTCGCGGCCATGACTTCGCGTTCGCGAAGAAAAAAATGACCCCCAGTACATTTTACTCTACGCGATCGCGGGAGAAGATTCGCGATCGCGAAGAGGAACGCACCAGTGCACCAGAACAGCTATTACACCAGATTTTTACAAGTTCAAAACATCCCGAAGCCTACCCGAAACTCACCCGAGCCCTCGGGGTTCTAAACCAAACATCCACACAAGTCTAAAAACATCGTACGGACTTGCTCGTGCGATCAAATCACGAAGATAACATCTAAAACTACGAATTTAACCTCAACACTCATGATTTTTCTCAAGAACACTTCAATTTCACTATTTCTCAATCGGACGTCCGAATCATGTCAAATCAACTCTGATTCTCACCAAATTTCACAGATAAGACTTAAATATCATAACAAACCTGTACCGGGCTCCGGAACCAAAATACGGGCCCGATACCAACGAGTTCAGACATATATCACATTCTTTAATTCCTTTAAATTTCAGTCAAACAATTTTCTTCAAAGATTCATTTCTAGGACTAGGGATCTCAGAATTCAATTCCGGGAATATGCCCAAGTCCTATATTTTACTGAGGACCTCCCGAGATCGTCGAAATATAGATCCGGGTTCATTTACTCAAAATGTTGACCAAAGTCAACTAAATCAAATTTTCAACTCTAAAAATTATTATTTCTTATATTTTCACATAAAGGCTTTCCGGATTCACGCCCGGACTGTGCATGCAAATCGAGGTAAATAAAATTAATATTTTTAAGGTTAATAAGCCCAAAACAGAATTTTAATTCATAAGATGACCCTTTGGATCATCACAATCTCCACCTCTAAAACAACCATTCGTCCTCGAACGGACATAGAAAAGTACCTGAACTGGCGAACAAGTGAGGATATCTACTCCGCATGTCCGATTCGGACTCCCAAGTATCTGCCTTAACAGGCTGACATCTCCACTGCACTCGAACTGAAGGGTAACTCCTTGACCTCAACTGACGAACCTGCTGGTTTAGAACGGCTACCGGCTCCTCCTCACAAATCAAATCCTTGTCCAATTGGACGGAACTGAAATCTAACACGTGGGACGGGTCACTATGATATTTTCGGAGCATAGATACATGGAATACCATATGAACTGAGGATAACCCTGGAGGAAACGCAAGTCTATAAGCTACCTCCCCCACTCTCTCGAGAATCTCAAATGGCCCGATATACCTAGGTCTCAACTTGCCCTTTTTCCCGAATCTCATAACACCCTTCATGAACGATACCCGAAGTAATACCCTCTCTCCGACCATGAATTCTACATCACGAACCTTACGGTCGGAGCTCTTTTTCCTGGACTGAGCTACACGAAGTCGATCCTGTATAATCTTGACCTTGTCTAAGGCCTCCTGAACTAAGTCTGTACCCAACAACCGAGCCTCTCCTGGCTCAAACCATCCAACTAGCGATCTGCACCATCTACCATATAATGCCTCATATGGAGCCATCTGAATGCTCGATTATTAGCTGTTATTGTAGGCAAACTCCGCTAATGGAAAAAACTGATCCTAAGAAGCTCCAAAGTCAATAACACAGGCGCAGAGCATGTCCTCCAAGATCTGAATAGTACGCTCGGAATGTCCGTCCATCTAAGGATGAAACGCTGTGCTCAAATCAACGTGTGTACCCAACTCACGCTGAACTGCCCTCCAAAAGTGCAAGGTAAACTGCGTACCTCAATCAGAAATGATAGACACGGGCACACCGTGAAGGCGAACAATCTTTCGAATATATATCTCTACCAACCGCTCCGAAGTATAAGTACCTGCCACTGGAATGAAATGTGTTGATTTAGTCAGCCTATCCACATTAACCCAAACAGCATCGAACTTCCTCTGAGTCTGTGGAAGTCCAACAACGAAGTCCATAGTGATACGCTCCCACTTCCACTCAGGAATCTCCACCTGCTGAAGAAAACCACCGGGTCTTTGGTGCTCATACTTCAACTGCTGACAATTCAAGCAAAGATCCACATAAGCAACAATATCCTTCTTCATCCTTCTCCACAAATAATGTTGTCGCAGGTCCTGGTACATTTTGGCAGCACCCAGGTGAATAGAATACTAAGAACTGTGAGCCTCCTCAAGGATCAACTCACGGAGCCCATCAACATTAGGAACGCATATACGAACATGCATCCTCAAAACACCGTCATCTCCAGCTGGAACCTTCTTGGCAACACCGTGCCGAAATGTGTCTCTAAGGACCATCAAATGCGGGTCATCGTCCTGACGATCTCTTATACGCTCAAATAAAGAAGACCGAGTGACTGTACAAGCTAAAACACTGTTGGGTGAAATATCCAACCTCACAAACTGATTAGCCAAAGTCTTAATGTCTGAAGCTAATGGCCTCTCACCGACTGGAATAAATGCAAGGCTGACCATACTCACTGCCTTCCTACTCAATGCATCGGCCACCACATTGGCCTTCCCTGGATGATACAATATAGTGACGTCATATCTTTCAATAATTATAAATATCTACTCTGCCTCAAATTAGGATCCTTTTGCTTGAACAAGTACTGAAGACTGCGATGATCCATGAAAACCTCACACGACACACCATAAAGATAGTGCCTCAAAATCTTCAACGCGTGAACAATAGCTGCCAACTCTAACTCATAGACAGGATAATTCTTCTCATGAAACTTTAACTGTCGAGACACATATGCAATCACCCTGCCTTCATGCATCAATACCGCTCCGAGCCCAGGACAGGAGGCATCACAATATACCGTGAAAGATCCTGAACCTGATGGTGACACTAACACTGATGCTGAAGTCAAGGCTGTCTTGAGCTTCTGAAAGCTCACCTCACACTCGTCTGACCATTTGAATGGGGCACCTTTCTGTGTCAATCTCGTCATCGGGGCTGCTATAGACGAGAACCCCTCCACAAAACGATGGTAGTAACCCGCCAAACCCAAGAAGCTCCTGATTTCCGTGGCTGAAGTGGGTCTAGGCCAGTTCTTGACTGCCTCTATCTTTTTAGGACCTATCTGAATACCCTCTGCTGATATGATGTGATCCAAGAAAGCTACTGAATCCAACCAGAACTTGCACTTTGAAAATTTAGCATACAACTGACTATCTCTCAAAGTCTGAAGCGCTATCCGGAGGTGCTGCTCATGCTCCTCCTGACTGCGGGAATATATTAGAATATCGTCAATGAACACGATTACGAAGGAATCCAGATAAGGCTTGAAAACCTGATTCATCAAGTCCAGTGGTATGGGCTAATGAAGCGTGGGGGTCGTATTGGAATTGGGACCCAAAAGAAACTTGGGCATTTATTACTTGGATCGTATTTGCAATTTACTGGGGCAGTAGTCAAGCAAAAAGGCATCACTAGAAATTCATAGTGCCCATATCTCTTCCGAAAAGCCGTCTTAGGGACATCGAATGCTCTAATCTTCAACTGATGGTAACCCGATCTCAAATCGATCTTTGAAAACACCTTGTCACCCTGAAGCTGATCAAACAAATCATCAATTCTCGGCAATGGATACTTATTATTGATAGTGACTTTGTTCGTCTGCCGGTAATCTATACATATCCTCATCGATCCATCATTTTTCTTCACGAGCAGAATCGGTGCTCCCCGGGGAGAGACACTAGGACTAATGAAGACCTTATTAAGCAAGTCTTGCAACTATTCTTTCAATTCTGGTGGGACCATATAGTATGGAGGAATAGAAATGGGTTGAGTGCCCGGAGCCACATCAATACAAAAATCAATATCCCTGTCAGGTGGCATACTCGGTAGGTCTGCAGGAAACACCTCGGGAAACTCACGAACAATAGGTACCGAATCTATAGAAGAAAACTCAACATTAGAATCAAGAATATGTGCCAGATAATCCAAACACCCCTTCTCAACCATGCGACGAGCCTTGGTATAAGAAATAACCCTGCTGGAAGAATGATCAGGAGTCCCTTTCCACTCCAATCGAGGCAACCCTGGCAAAGCTAAAGTAATTGTCTTGACGTGATAGTCCAAGATGGCATAATAAGGTGACGGCCAATCCATACCCAATATGAAGTCAAAATCAACTATGTCAAGAAGAAAAAGGTCCACACTAGTTTCAAGACCCTCAATAATGCCCACATATGAACGGTACACACAATCTACAACAATAGCATCCCCCACATGCGTAGACACATAAATAGGGACACTCAAGGAATCATGGGGAACAACCAAATACGAAGCAAAATAAGATGACACATAAGAGTAAGTAGACCTAGGATCAAATAGAACTAAAGCATCTCTATTGCAAACTGAAATGGTACCTGTGATAACAACATCGGAGGACTCCGCCTCAGGTCTGGCTGGAAATGCATACAATCGGGGTGGGGTCCCATCACCCTGAACCATGTCTCTGGGACGACATCTGACAGGTGGACCTCTACCTCTAGCGGGCTGGCCTCCACCTCTAGCAGGCTGGCCTCCACCTCTAACATTCTGACCTCTACCTCTGACTACTTGACCCCTACCCCTGGATGGCTGGGCAGGTGGTGCTACAACTGGTGCCGGAACTATAGCACGAGAACTCTGATCCTGAGGCTGATTACCCAAAAATATCGGACAAGCTCTATGAATATGCCCATACTCACCACACTCATAACACCCATCCTAATACTAAAGCTAACCCTGACGAGCCGGCTGACCACGATAATAACTCTGAAGAGGAGGTGCTCTAATAGGGGCTGGCTGATCAGAATAAGGCAACTAAGAGCTACGACCACCTGAGGCACCATGGGACGTTTGAAGTGATGAATGAAATGTCCTGGAAGAATGGCCTCTACCCTGAGTACCTCCGCCTCCAGACGAGGCACCGCTAAATCTACTGGAATGCCGAGGTCTCTTATCCGAACCCTGACCTCCCAGTCCAAGAACCATCTCAACTCTCCTAGCCACATTAGCTGCATCTTGAAAAGAAATCTAGCTCCCTGTCTCCTTAGCCATCTGCAATATGATCGGCTGAGCAAGGCCCTCAATAAATATCCTGACCCTTTCTCTCTCTATAGGCAACAAAAGAATAGCATGCCGAGCCAAATCAACAAATCGAGTCTTATATTGGGTGACAGTCATGCTGCCCTGGTGAAGACGCTCAAACTGGCGGCGATGCTCCTCTCTAGTAATGATAGGAAGAAACTTCTCCAAAAAGATATGTGAAAATTGATCCCAAGTTAGAGCAGGTGACCCAACCGGTCTAGTCAACAAATATTTCCTCCACCATTTCTTGGCGGAACCAGTCATCTAAAAAGCGGCGAAGTCGACCCCATTGGTCTCCAAAATACCCATGTTCCGAAGAACCTCATGACAACTGTCAAGATATTCCTGAGGATCCTCGGAAGTAGCACCGTTGAAATGAACAGGGAAAAGCTTGATGAACTTGTCCAATCTCCACAAAGCATCGGAGGACATAGATCAACAAGCGGTACTGCAGCAACTGGCTGAACTACCCCAACGGGATTAGCTGTTGGGGTCTGAATCTGAGGGGTAACCTACTCAGGACTGTGCGTAGCAGGAGCCTGGACCCCTCCCCTAGCCTGAGATACGGCTGCTGCCACAGGGAGTGCACCAATCTGCTCTACACTCTTCATAAGGCCCACTAATCGGACCAAAGCATCCTGAAGCACCGGGGTAACAATAAACCCCTCTGGGACCTGAGTTGGTCCCACTGGAACGGTCTGAGCTGGAGCCCCCTCATCAATCTCTATCTGAGGCTCCACAGCTGGGGCTGCTGTCTGAGCAATGGGCTGAGTCCTGCCCCTGCCTCGGCCTCTGGCATGGCCTTGGCCTCTGCCCCTTGTAGGAGTTGTTGCTGCTGGAGGACCTGATTGTTGGTCAGCGGAAGAAGAAACACGTGTTCTCGCCATCTGCGAGAGAATAGAAGATTTCAATTAGTATTTGAGATAACAAGAATCGCACGACAGAGTAGAAAGAAAATGAGTTTGGTCCTAATCTTATAGCCTCTGAGAGATAAGTACAGACGTCTCCGTACCGATCCCTCAGACTCAGTTAAGCTTGTTCGTGAATTGTGAGACCTATGCAACCTAGTGCTCTGATACCAACTTGTCACGACCCAAATTCCTAACCCTCGGGATCGTGATGACGCATAAACCATACTTGCTAGGCAAGACAATGTTAGAGGGATTCAGCATTTAAAACAATTAAAACATAATACCAAGTCTAATATTATCCAATAAATGAATCCATAATAATATGTGAAATAATGAAACGAAACTCGAAACTAATACCAAAATCTAGCTACCTAGGATTTGGAGTCACAATTCACAAACTACTAAAGAATACTACAATTATATGACTGAAAAGAAATATATATCTGTTTTGAATGAAATAAAAATAGTAACTAAAATAATGTGGAGAAGACTCCAGGATTCTACGGACGCTAGCAGATCTACCTCGTGTCTCCGTACAAATGATCTACTACTACTTGAAAATCAACTCTGACCAGAACCTGGATCTGCACAAGAAGTGCAGAGTGCAGTATCAGTACAACCGACCCCATGTACTGTTAAGTGCCGAGCATAACCTCGGCGAGGTAGTGACGAGGGTACGATGAGGCATTTATAATATAATCTGAATACGATGTATAATAAAGCAAGGAGGGTATACTGAATTAAATAAACAATAACTTGCAGCAATTAATAAAATAACTCAGTTGACTTTTTCAGATCTCATCTATAACCAATTCTTACAAAAATTCCAAAGTTCCAATTTAAATAACAGTCAGAGCGGAATATGAAATGACAACAGTAAAACAGTGAGTATTTCAGTCTTTATTTTATAACCAGTAAAACATGAATATATTCTCCCTTATCGCTCCTTGTTGCGGCGTGCAACCCGCTCTCACTTGTCCACCCTTATTACTCCTCCCTATATATATCACCCTTATTTCTCTTGTTACGGTGTGCAACCCCATCCCACCTGTCCACCCTTATTACTCATTGTTGCAGAGCTCCCACCAAACAATCTCATCTAATCATTTATAAAAAGGTTTCACAAATTATATCAAATTCTTTCACAATATTTATGTCTCAACCATTATAAACAGAAAGTTGTACTATTCAGAAACTTCACCAATTATCACTATACAGCGAACCCAACCGAAATGTATCATGAAACACTGACAACCAGCTCAACCATTAATGTACCACAATGTGACTAAGGAAAAATTAATACTTCCAAACAAGTGAAACAAAATCTAATCGACAAGTAGGCAAAACAAGTAGGCATGGAGGCATCAATGGTCATGAAATAATTAAGCCATGAATATAATAATAAATTAGAAACGGGAAGGGAACATGCTAAACAGATAGTTTGGTGGTGCATAGATACTCGTCACCTCACCTATACACCACACACATGAAATTTCACATAGCATTTAAGTCGGGGATTCCTATTCCCTCAAGTCAAGGTTAGACCAAACACTTACAACGATCTCACAAGCAACTCACTGCTCAAGCACGACTTTTCCTTTTGAATTCACCTCCAACACACTCGTATCTAATCATAATTAGTTCAATATCATTAATTAGTGCTAAAGGAACTAACTTTAATGCAAAACTATGGTTTTCCTAAGTTTTCTAAAAAAAAACTAAAAACTGACTCCGGGCCCGCTTGGTCCAAACTCGGTGTTCGGACCAAATTCTGTTTACCCATTCACCCCGAGCCCGAATATGAAATTAGTTTCGAAATCCGACCCCAATTTGAGATCAAAATTATATTTTTACAAAATTCTCTAATTCTATCCAAACCCCCAATTTCTACCATGAAAGCCCTTGATTTTGATTGAAAAGTGATGAAAAACAATGGGTAATTGAAAGAAAATAGTTTAGAATCATTTACCAACACTTTGTGGAAGAACTTGTGTGATGAAAATCGCCTCTAGGTCTTTTTAGTTTGAAAATATGAGAAAAATAGTTGCTGCCCATTTTTAATTCTATTTTAAGTTGCTGGACAGGCCTTCATCGCATTCGCGATGGCCCTGTCGCGATTGCGGAGTGTTACAGCCCAATGGCCTTCACGTTCGCGAGGTACCCAACGCGTTCGCGAAGCATTTCTTCTGATGACTATAGCGATCGCGGCCCAATGGTCGCGTTCTCGTAGAACAAATCGAGACTCTCCTCCCCCAGGCACACTTACTCATCGCGTTCGCGTAAGTTAGCACGTGTTCGCGAAGGGTATCCCATCAGTGCTGCACATTCGCGAAGAACAAAACGACACCAGTACATTTTACTCTACACGATCGCGAAGAGGAACGCAATAGTGTACCAGAACAGCTATTACACCAAATTTTTACAAGTTCAAAACATCCCGAAACCTACCCGAAACTCATCCGAGCCCTCGGGGCTCTAAACCAAACATGCACGCAAGTCTAAAAATATCGCACAGACTTGCTTGTATGATCAAATCACGAAGATAACATCTAAAATTACGAATTTAACCTCAACACTCATGATTTTTCTCAAAAACACTTCAATTTTACTTTTTCTCAGCCGAATGTCCGAATCACGTCAAATCAACTCCGATTCTCACCAAATTTCACAGATAAGACTTAAATATCTTAACAAACCTATACCGGGCTCCGAAACCAAAATACGGGCCCGATACCAATGAGTTCACACGTTAATCACATTCTTTAATTCCTTTAAATTTCAGTCAAATAATTTTCTTCAAAAATTCATTTCTAGGGCTAGAGATCATGGAATTCAATTTTGCGCATACGTCCAAGTCCCATATTTTACTGCAAACCTCCCGGGATCATCGAAATACAGATCCGGGTTCTTTTACTCAAAATGTTGACTAAAGTCAACTTAAATCAAATTTTCAACTCTAAAAATTATTATTTCTTACATTTTCACATGAAGGCTTTCCGGATTCATGTCCGGACTGCACACGCAAATCGAGGTAAATAAAATTAATCTTTTTAAGATTAATGAACCCGAAATAGAGTTTTAATTCATAAGATGACCCTTTGCGTCATCACAATATCATACTTCAATAACAAAAACAACAATTACACCTCGGTCCCAAATAATAAATTTGGTTGATTATATGCATCCGCATTTGACTATGTGTTTTCATTTAAATTCATCTGAGGCCTAACATACTTCCATGTCATCATATTGATCATTTCCACTTAGGCAATTACCTAAACTCTGAAAAATAAGGGATGTTTCGTAGTTCTCAGAAAGAATGCAGATTGATAAATAGATCAATATTGGTGGGAAACAAATGTGTCTTAATCCAATTACTCATCTATACAGATTAGAACTTCAAATTGGTCAAATATCTTTTTTCTTTTTAACATCAAATCAATTGTTGTTTAATCACTGCAAAATGAACCTAACTTCACAATGGTTTTACCATATGGTAAAAAGGAATGGAAAAATAAAAAAATAAAAATCTGCCATCATTTCTTCTTGCCTGCTTTTCCTTCCTTCCTTATAACTAATTCATCAGCATACTTCACACCTGTACCTTTATAAGGCGGAAAAAATAAGCAGATTTACAAGTGGTCATTCAAAAATAGTCACAATATTAAAAATAATTAAAATTTAGCCAATTTTCATGTAAAAATAAATCTGAACGAAAAAACTGTTCAAAATCCGAAAAATACTCCAGCATAATATGCTGGAATTCCAGTATAATATATTAGAATTCTAGTATAATATATTGGAGTTCCAGTATAATGTACTGTTGTTCCAACATAATATAATGTAGCTCCAGTATAATATACCGGACTAGCATAATATGCTGGAAGTTCATATACAGGTGCTCCAATCTCCAATCGTGTGTTGGAGTTCCAGCATGATATGCTGGAAGTTCATACCCAAGTGCAGCGATCTCCGGTATATTATGCTGGAACTTTCCGTATTGCAGTAAAATAGTGCTATTTTTCTATGACTTTGCAAACACTGGTTTAAATATGAATTAAATAAACTAAATTCTAAATAAATAAGGTTTCCTACTACAACTTTGAATTAGTTTTCCAAGGGAATTGCACGAGTAAACTATAAACTTCACTGAATGACTTCTTCATTTTTTGTAGACGTATGAGTGTTGAACAGATGACATGGAAATAAGTGCTTCGTATTGATTCGCTAAAATGGTAGAATTGAAACTTACACCAGAAATTGATACTCGTAACTTAGGCCATGAGTTAAAAGAGAGGGACAACCAATAGAATACATAAATGAACAAGGTAGTAAATAGCATGTTTTGATTCCACAAAATTTAATTTAAACATACCTCTGAACAAGGGCAACGTGCAATTTTAGTTGTCATGCATTCTCATTTTAATTTAGGGCTCTTAAGCTTAAACTACTTCTGCTGTTGGTTATCAGTTAGAACTTTCTCTTTGCTCTTCTAGGTTAATGTAGCATCAAAACTAGTATAGTCCGAACATTTATATCTTCATATAGTCCGAACATTTATATCTGCTGTTGGTTATCAGTTAGAACTATTGAAAAGAAGTATAAATATCTTCATATACCAAATGCTCGCAGGATCCCTGATGTGTCGCTATAATTCATGGTTTAACGCATTATGTGCCTTATATTTAATGTGCTTTATTGGTAAAAATACACCTCGTTTGAGCATAATGGAGTCTATTTCGTGTGTAGGTGAATTTGAGATGGAAGCCGAGCTAAATGGATGCATAAACGTCAAAAATACGCCCAAGAGTCAAAAATGAGTGAACCCGGCTATAGCCAGGCGCTTGGGCTGTAAAGCCTGGCCTAGCCAGGCGTTTAAGGGGCGTTTGGGCTCTAACGCCAGGGGTGGCCAGGCGTTTGGCCCAAAATGCCTGGTCCTCGATCCGGCCCAGTCTGAGTTTTAAAGGCTTTAAGTGTTTTCCGGTTTGACTAGAAGTATCCTACACGTTTAGGGTTTGTCCCAAAACATATAAATAGACCCAAAAATACAACTTTGAAGAACTTTTGCCATTAGAGACAAGAGGAGATTGTGGAACACTACTCAGAAGATCAAAACATTGTTTTTTCCATCTTTTATTCCTTACTTTGTAGTTTAATTATGCAAGTTATTTTGGATTTGATTATTATAAGCATGAATAGCTAATTTAGTTAATCTAAGGTTTTGGTGGAACCCGTTGGGGGATGAACTTATTGTGATATTGATATAACTTTGATTGGTTTATTAAACTCTATTTGTTCAACTACGTTCTTGTTGTAGTTGATTGAAGGACCTTCAATTAGCTGTTCCTATTTATTATGTATCTACTTGAGAGAGAGTGCATATTTAGGTAGTTGTTTGAACAACACCACTCCCGGAGTATAGGAGAGATCCATAACCGAGAGTTTAGAGGTTGGATTAGAGATAACGATACCTCGGGTGCAATCTAAAGTGAGCTGTAATGCAATCTAGCTAGCGTAACTTGAGAGAGTGCGTCTAGTAAATTATCATAATTACTTGAGAGAGATTTATGGTAGTTAGAGTGCTCATGATTGATAGAGACAACTAATCAAACTATAGAAAGTATCCAAGAAAGAAGTCACCGACGGGGGAAACCATAATCTTAGACCTTTATTCTAATTGTTTGCACCGTATTGTTATTTAATCTTTAGTTTATTAATTTTGTTCAATAGAAGTAGTAAAACATTACCAATTGATATTCATAAGTCTTGAGAAAGTTGATTAAGTAAAAATTTAGTATTCTGACAGCTTAATTGATACGTTAACTCCTTGTGGATTGACTCTAGGAGTAATACCCCAGATTATATTTTCACCGCCCGTTTAGTCTTTTATTGGATATAGTTGAGCGTGATCAAATTTTGGCGCTGTTGCCGGGGAGTTAACGGTGTTATCAATTGGAGTTGGAAGAAATACAAATTTTGAAATATAATCAATTTTCTTCAATTTTCATTTATACATTGAAAGTTTAACGTTTGCTAACTTGGTTGTACAGGTGCATGCCTCGAAACTCATCGAGAACTGGTGAAGTATTTGAAGCCTTATCAGACCCCGAGAAAGTTTTCAAGGCCCTAAACCGGGCCAACCGGAAAAGCAAACAACAACCATCAATTGAACAACTTGAACCCGACATGGAAGATCCAAACAACAGGAACAACAATGGGGATGATGTGGTAGACCCAATTGCGCAGATAGGGGCAGAGGCTCCTTTATATGACCGGGCACAACCCACAACAGAGAATTTGGCCACTGCAATACTAGTCCCTCAAATACAGGCTGAATCTTTCCAGATTACAAATATATGCTGCACTTGTTGCAGAACCAGGGACTATTCTCAGGGTCATACATCGAAGACCCCCAACAGCATTTGAAGAATTTCCTATCGATTTGCAAAACACAGAGGCAACCAAACTTCACTCAGGAGGCAATAAAACTGTTTGTTGTTTCCATTCTCAGTGACTGGAGCAGCCCAAACTTGGCTAAACTCACTCCTCATCAATTCCATTACCACATGGGAGGAGTTAGTGAAGCAGTTCGTGAACAAATTTCATCCACCCAACAAGACAGCTCAACAAATTGATGAAATCTTGAGCTTCAGACAGAAACCAGTTGAAACATTGCAGGAGACATGGGAACGATTTAAGGGAATGCTGGTTATCTGTCCACACCATGGTATTCCGGAGCAGATGTTGGGGCANTTCAGCTGGTAAAGCATTCTTGAGAAAAACATGGAGAGAAAGTCAGATCTTGCTTGATAAAATGGCACAAAATTCAGGATGGACAACCAGGAATGCACCCATTATTCCTGTCGTTCACTCAGTGCCCTTTGATCCATCCAATACTATTGTAGAGAACGTGGCCACCTTGATAACACAGATTAGCATATTAACTAAGAAGGTGGAGGAATCAGGGCAAAAGCAGTAGGTACACATCGTTGATACAACTAATGGGGGATTATGCACATCTTGCATTAGTCAACCATTTGGTGCAGAATGTGATCACTCTCCTTATCCAGAAAACATGAATTATGTGTCGAATTATGGAAGCCAGAGACAAGGGGGGGTAGAAGTGGGGTTAACAAGTTCAACCGTATAGAGAACCTCACCAACATCAGAACAGTGGAAACATGGGTGTGATGAGACCACAAGGTAATGCAACACCATATCAGAGGCCACAAGGTTATAACCATCAGAATCAACAACAAGCATACTACCCTCCTCAGCATCAACATGGGGAAAGGCAAGAAGATGGGTTCTCCAGATTAGAAGCTATGATGCAGCAAGTTATTGGGTCAAATGCCAAAATCAGTGAGAGAGTAGATGTACATGATGCAGCTATTAAAAATATTGAAGTACAGTTGGGCCAAATATCTATGAAAGTGAACAATCGTCCTCGTGGGACTTTACCTGCAGACACTTAGGTAAATCCTATGGACCAGGGCCCAAGGCAGCTGATGGTAGTGAGTCTCCGCAATGGCAGGGACTTAGACTTGGAATTAGAGATGGCTCGTGAAAGCAGGCAGGCCGAGACACTGGCACCCATGCCGATTGAACTTGATGATTCAAAAAACTTGACCAAGGTAACAGTGCAACCCACTGAAGGAGAACCCAATATACAGAGTGAGGCTGAAAAAGAAGTGGAGATAGCCTAGGAGCCGATAGTTGAGGTGGTGGCTGAGAAAGAAAAGTTCCAAATTACTGGGAAAAAGAGACCTCCAGCTCCATTCCCTCAGAGGCTGGCCAAACACCAAAAGGATGAACAATACAAAAAGTTCTTGGACATGCTAAAGAAAATACAGGTAAATATCCCATTGATTGATGCGTTGAAGTAAATGCCTGGTTATGCTAAAATGATGAAGGACTTGATGTCCAGAAAATTTGACTTCCAAGATCTGGCTACTGTCACCCTTACTCAGACTTGTAGTGCGGTGGTGACGTGTCCTATTGCTGAAAAGTTGTCTGACCCAGGGAGTTTTACAATTCCTTGTACCATTGGAAACTTAGGTTTCGCCAAAGCTCTTTGTGACTTGGAGGCCAACATTAATCTGATGCCGCTGACCATATATAAAAGACTGGGAATTGGTAGAGCCAGACCAACTTCAATGTTATTGCAGCTAGCTGACAAGACGGTAAAGAGAACGTCAGCCATTCTGGATGATGTATTGGTGCAAGTGGGGAAGTTTGTGTTCCCTGCTGATTTTGTGATACTAGATTGTAAAGTGGATGAAGAAATTCCCATAATCTTGGGAAGGCCATTCTTGGCCACAGGCAGAGCCCTCATCGATTGTGAGACTGGTGAACTTAAGATGAGGCTCAATGATGAAGGAATCACGTTCAACATGCAGAAGTCTATGAGGCGACCAAGTGAGTTCGCCAACTGCTCTCTTATTGATGCTGTGAACGTGATCACGGAAGAAGATGATGCGTCCCTGACTGTTGGGGACCATTTGACTGCATGTTTGATGAATCTAGATGATATGAACGGTGAAGAACTGGCAGACTGGGTGTTAGCACTTGAAGGAAAAGGGGTCTGGCCGAGGGCTCTCGAGTTTGAGTCATTACACTTAGAGAAAAGAGAGAGGCCACCGGCCAGTCCATCTGTTGAAGAACCACCCAGGTTGGAACTGAAACCACTGCCACTTTATCTAGTTAATAAGAATAAAGAACCCATGGATGATGACGTACAGGAGGTGCTATTGGAGAAGGCTAACCAACAATCAAGCAGACTAGATTTTGAGGATGTCAATGTGGTAGAAAAGATACTGGGGTTAACCAAGGACATATATGATACGTATTTTGTTGAACCTAGTGTCAGTAGTGTTGAGGGTGTTGATAGCATTGGTACACACTCCAAACATTTTTCACATTGTGTTTGGATGATGATATGAAAATAGAGTCATCCGAACCACTTGAGGAGCCACGGAATAAGGAACAAGATGCTTACACTCTGGAATTCCTCTTGCCAGAAAGTCAGGAATACACATCTCATCGAAAGGCCAAGAAGCGCAGATTACTACATTGTTTTATTGGGCCAGTCAGATTCGTTCCACCACCCCAGGAGCATGATCATAGAGCAGAATCAAAACTTGGGGTCCAATTCATAAGTTCAAAGTGGAGGCATATAGTGATTCAAGCGATTGTTCGAAGGAGCATGGAAAGCAAAACTAATGGAGAGGATGTCGACGCTGCTTGATCAGGGAGTTTCTTGCACCTTACTTTTATTTCTTGTTTTGTCTATATGTGATACACTGAGGACATTGAATGATTTAAGTGAGGGGTGTTGTACATATTTGTTGTGGTTTGTTGTGTTTAGTGTGTTTTCTTGTTAGTAGTTTTAGTTGTTCATGTTAGTAAGTTATTTTTCTTTTAAGTTTTTGTAGCTTTTTCTGTTAGTCTTTTTATTTTAGGTAGAACAAAACAGAAAGAAAAAAAAAATTAGAAATATGTGGACTCTTCCCGACGATGGATCTCCTAGACAGTTCTCTTGAGGNGATAATTTTCCCTTGGTTTTTCTTTGGACCGCGGTTCTTTTCCAAGGATTTTTAATTGAACCGGGTGTAGGTAGTTTTTAATTTTTAGGAGTAGGAACCACATGCTTGAGAAATTAATCATAGCAATATCTCGAAACTTTGTGATGCCTTGAGAATAGTCAGTACTTTGGTTGTGACGCTTAGGCTCAATTTTTTGACTCTAGGATAAATACCTTAAATCATGGATTCTTAAATTTGCTTAACTGATTTGACTGGAGTGTCGTAATAGATCCAATCTTGAGTGTGTTATGTGCCATGTGTGTGTGAGGTTTGTATATTATTCTGTGCATTGCATTTGATGTCTAGAACTTGCCCCGTGTGTGTGCAAAGCGAAATAGTAGTTTTGTTCAGTCTTGGAAGTGATATAGGCGTTTCTTTGTTGAGCCAGCTATGTATATTTTACCCGCCTAATTGTTATGTATCGTAGTTAACCCCGTTGAGCCTATAATCCTGTTTCTTTGGCAACCACATTACAAGCCATACCCCTTTGTTTGAATCGATCATATATTTGAACCTTGTCACCTCTCGTAAGCACTGAAAAAGTGATGAAATATGGAAAAGTTAAAGTGTGGGGTGGTAGGTTGGTTTTTGAGAGGAACATTTGAAATAAGGAGAAAGGTGCACTGTTTTGAAAAAGTAAGAGTTATTTAGAAAAAAAAAGAGAAAAAGAAAAAAAAATAGTTGTATTGTTGTGAAAGAATAAATATATTCCTTGACAAGTGGTGTCTCTTGATGTAATTGTGCTTAAAGAAGTATGGGGTAATAACATTGATGTGAAGGTGGAGTTTGGCTTAATATAAGTTTGAGGTTGAACGCGAAAGTATATGTATTAAAGTGCTTAGGGAGGTGTAGTCACTCTTATATCCAAATGTATCCTACCCGTCCCGCAGCCTACATTACAACCAAATAAAGTCCTACTTGATCCTAGACTGAATGAGCTCGATTAGTATAGTAGTACACTACGGGCAAGCCTATGGTGCATCTTTTGTGGCATATGAATATTATTTCTGAGAGTGAGTGAATTCTTTCTATCTTGAGTTCCTAAGTATTCTTTAATTTCATTGTGTGTGGAACTAGCTCTTTGATTTGGTGAGGGCACATGATTCATGAAGGAAAGGTAATGTTGTTGACCTCTATGTTAGAGTAGTTAGTGAATTGTGAATAAAGCATGGTAATTGTGAGTCGATTATTGAGGCGAGGATGTCACACCTTTGTGCTTAAACTATTTTAAAAATTCTTGGTATAACGCGTTATGGGATTTGCTTAATAAGTTGTGTTCATGGGTGTAGTTTAATTGCTCGAGGACGAGAAAATGTTTAAGTGTGGGGTGTTGATGTGTGGCTATAATTCATGGTTTAACGCATTATGTGCCTTACATTTAATGTGCTTTAATGGTAAAAATACACCTCGTTTGAGCATAATGGAGTCTATTTCGTGTGTAGGTGAATTGGAGATGAAGCCGAGCTACATGGATGCATACACGTCGAAAATAGGCTCAAGAGTCAAAAAGGAGTGAACCCGGCTATAGCCAGGCGTTTGGGCTGTAAAGCCTGGCCTAGACAGGCGTTTAGGGGGCGTTTGGGCTCTAATGCCAGGGATGGCCAGGCGTTAGCCAGGCATTTGGTCCATAACGCCTGGTCCTCGATCCGGCCTAGTCCGAGTTTTAAAGGCTTTAAGCGTTTCCCAGTTTGACTAGAAGTATCCTACACGTTTAGGGTTTGTCCCAAAATATATAAATAAACCCAAAAATACAACTTTGAAGAACTTTTTCCATTAGAGACAAGAGGAGATTGTGGAACACTACTCAGAAGATCAAAACATTGATTTTTACATCTTTTATTCCTTACTTTGTAGTTTAATTATGCAAATTATTTTGGATTTGATTATTATAAGCATGAGTAGCTAATTTAGTTAATCTAAGGTTTTGGTGGAACCCGTTGGGGGATGAAATTATTGTGATATTAATATAGCTTTGATTGGTTGATTAAACTCTATTTGTTCAACTACGTTCTTGTTGTAGTTGATTGAAGGGACCTCAATTAGATGTTCCTATTTATTATGTATCTACTTGAGAGAGAGTGCATATTTAGGTAGTTGTTTGAATAACATCACTCCCAGAATATAGACGAAAGTCATAACCGAGGGTTTAAAAGTTGGATTAGAGATCACGATACCTCGGGTGCAATCTAAAGTGAGCTGTAATGCAATTTATCTAGCGTAACTTGAGAGAGTGCGTCTAGTAAATTATCATAATTACTTGAGAGAGATTTATGGTAGCTAGAGTGCTCATGATTGATAGAGACAACTAATCAAACTATAGGAAGTATCCAAGAAAGAAGTTCACCGACGGGGGAAACCATAATCTTAGACCTTTATTCTAATTGTTTACACCGTATTGTTAGTTAATCTTTAGTTTATTAATTTTTTCCAGTAGAAGTAGTAAAACATTACCAATTAATATTCATAAGTCTTGAGAAAGTTGATTAAGTAAAAGTTTAATATTCTGACAGCTTAATTAATACGTTAACTCCCTGTGGGATCGACTCTGGGTGTAATACCCCGGATTATATTTGCAACGCCCGTTTAGTCTTTTATTGGACATAGTTGAGCGTGATCAATCCCGAATTTCATTCCATTTTGCATTAAGGTATTTATTCCCGGCGGGAATTTTTCTTGTAGCTCGGCTTCTTCCTCTTTTAAGAATTATACCTTACATAATGTATTTGATCCTTGCTTTAAAGAAAAGGTACGTAGTAATTGAGAGGCTAGTTAATGACCTGAAAGAACTCACTAGTCCTTATTAATGTTTGAGATGCCTGGTTGTGCCAATTTCCTTAGTTGACAATATGACTTTTATGCCTCGGCGACATAAATTATCACATCATCCGAATAGATTTATGTCTCTTAGTGTCAGTGTCGGCCCAGCAGAGTGCTTTCGCGAAAATTGGGGTCTTTTGAGCGAGTTGTCTTCCAGACCGCTTAATGTAAGAACTTTAAATAAAGGATCTCCGAAGAATGAACTCCGGAAGGTAGAGTAGAAATTAGTATGAGAAAATATGCTAAAGTAGTCAAAATGAATGAACATGTTCAATTCAATAACGTGCTCGAAAGCACGGGATGGGCCTTCCCTTCCTTTATGTCATCCACCACCCTGTCCCCTGTTCGTTTAACTACTCCTCAAGACATTTTTGCTGATAGTCCTTGAATATAGCAGGAGCAATCTCAATCGCCGTACCCAGGCGCCGTTCTCTAGAAGCTTCTAGAATGTTCAATTTCTTCTTTTCATCCACACTTTGCATACTTCTCACTTTCACATTCATCCAAGTAAATATAGAGGCGGATTCAGGATTTAAAGTTTATGAGTTTCTATATCGACCTTAAGTAAATATACAATAAGTAAATGGGTTCACAATCAACTATTTATGAATATTTAGTTAATTTTTTAATACATATACAGAATATATGAACTTTAACCGGATATCGATGCACTTGGAATTCTTGTCGGCCCCTAGAATTTATGGGACTGACAAGTGTCATTTTTTGCATTTATTTTATCAAGTTAATATTATGTCAGAAGCCTTTTCTTCTCCATTTACCCGAGGATAATATGATATTGAATGTCCGTCTCGATGCCAAATCCTGTGTAAGGGTATCATTTTGTCTCTAGTAAGCGATGTACGTTGTAATCAAATAAAGAAAACAAAAATATCGATAACATGGTTGTTGATGAACTAAATTGTTATTTTAGTACACCACTTATACACTAGAGGGAACATGAATAATGTATTAATAGATAACGGCCTATTAAAACTTATTAGCTCGTTAAAACTCCTAGTAGTTTACTAAGATATCCCCAGAACCAGGTTCTACCTACTAATTCTTGTTACTCTTATAACAGTTGATTGCGAAAAATATATAAGACAAAAGTTTTTACGTGGAAGACCTTCTTACTCGAGGGAATAAAAATAATGATCCATTTTTGAGATTTTCCTAACAATTATTTTAAAAATAATGAGCAATTTCAAATTATAAATTCTTATAATCTAATAGACTAAATTCTAACCACTTGACTGCCTACAACCACTCTGATTGTAGTAAAACACGTAAGCTAACTCTAGCCTAAGACTTGAATTCTCTTATAGAGGACAGCCTCTCAAAACGCTTCTTAAATAAGAAAATAAGATTACACCTACTACAAGATCTAGACAAACTGAACTAGACTCGACTCAATTGCTGAAACTAGATTCTTTTGTTTATCTCTCTCTTTCTCTCGAAATTTTGCTACTTGCTTGTGTGTTCTCTCAATTGCTCTTTGTTTAGGTATATCTCATGCAATAAGAAAATAGCTACATATATATAGCACATGGTTAGCAATAGGTTTAGTGATAAGAATGATCCCGAAAAATCTTCTAACCCTAGAGAATAAAAGAGGTAAAAGATCTTCTCTTTTGACTCTTTTATAAATGGGCTCTACTTCCTTATAAACTTGACATGTAATTGAGCATTAAGGATTTGCCAAGATTATCCACATATATATGTGTCCTCCAGGTCATTTTTACCCAAAACAAGATCATGTCTTGAGTGAAATTAAAACCTACTCTTGTTAGGATTAGGTGTTGGAACGAACTAGCAAGACCTGGGTCTCTAACTCACAACACCTACACAATCAATAATATATATTTGTTAATCATCAAAAATCAATTTTAATATATTTCACTTTTTCAGTAATGGAAAACAAATGGTCACGAATCCTACATGAGGTATACAGTATCCAACTGAAGTACTTTGTAACACTTTGATTCACTTGTTCACTTTCGTGTGCATATTTTAATTTTTCCTCTTTTGGCATCATGGAATCTAACGATCCGATCGGTCATTTTGAGACTTAGTTTTTCGTTCGGTGGTTTAAGATATTGAGAAGCTTCATATTATGTATTATGACTTGCATATATGGTCGGTTTCAGTTTTCGGGAGATTCGTGATAGAATTGGAAGAATGATCCTTGTTTTAGAAGCTTAAGTGGTTTGAGTTAACCGGAGTTTGACTTTTGGGAAGACGATTTCAAAATTGTGTTTTGATGATTTCAATAGTTTCGTATGGTGATTTTAGACTTAGCCGTGTGTCCGGATTTGAGTTTGGATGTCCGCGGATTGATTTGATGCTTTTTGGTGAAAGTTGAAGGTTTGGAAGGTTGAAAGGTTTGACTGAGAGTTGACTTTGTTGATATTGGGTTCGGATTGTGATTTTGAGAGTTAGTATAGGTATGTTATTTCATTTGGGACTTGCATGCAGAATTTGAGGTCATTCCGAGTTGATTTGATATGATTTGGCGCGAGTTGTAGAAACTAAAAGTTTATTAGTTCATTAGACTTGAATTAAGGTGCGATTTATAGTTTTGATAATGTTTGGTGTGATTTGAGACTTTGAGCAGGTTCGTGTAATGTTATGGGATTGGTTGGTATGATTGGACCGATCCTGGGGTCCCGGGTGTGCTTCGGACGAGTTTTGGATCATTTCCATGATTTTGGGCAGGTCTGGTTCTGGTGTTTCGCATCCGCGCAAGAGAATTTGGGCGACTGGGCATTTTTAGATGTTCCGCTTCTGCGGGTAAGGAACCGTAGGTGTGATATCGCATCTGCAAAATATTGACCGCAGATGCAAAATAGAGGCTCAAGGTGGTCGTTCACTTTTGCGGAGAATGGGGCGCTTCTGCGGGGTCGCAGATGCGATGGTCTATTATTAGGTCTGGTCCTGGTCTGGTAAGTGGAATTCGTAGATGCGGGATTTGTCTCACAAAATTAAGAGTCTAGATGCGTTGTTTTGTCTGCAAATGCGAAAATCCTTGACAGCAAGTATACAGTTTGAGGGTTTGGTTATTTTATCATATTTTGAGTTGTAGAGCTCGGTTTTGGGCGATATTGGAGGGAATTTTCATATTTTGGATTGGGGTAAGTATTCTTGACTCATATTTGGTTATATTTCATGATTTTATCCTTGTTTTAATTATTTAATTTGTCGTTTTTATTTATTGATTCCTCCACCTTGCTGTTAGACACAGTAACTGCATTCATTTCCTTTGCAACGGGATGGTCACCTCTAATCTGCTTAGCTTTATTGGTGTTGGGAGTTTTAGCAACTGGTGGTAAGTTGATGGAACAACCTTCATATCGTAAATTCATAGCCTACCGAGAATTATATTGTACCTCATATCTTCGTCTATAATTTCAAATAATGTTGATTTCATCACTCCCTTAGAGTATGCAAGCAATATGATCTCTCCTCGAGTCGTCACACTTGTTAAATTGAATCCAGCCAAAACTTTGTTGCGGAACTATACTACCAGTCAGCTTTGCTTGCTCCAAGACTCTTAGTTGAATGATATGGCCGAACTACTTGGATCAACTAACACACGTTTAATTTTAAAATCTAAAATATTTAATGATATTAACAGAGCATCACTATATAGTAAGATAAGACCATATGCATCTTTTTCATTGAAAGTAATTTCATCATCCTCTGGTACTTCGTCCATGGTCCGTCCTCCTACTCGCCCTAAGTCTTTCCAACGATAGATAATCTCTAATTCTACGACCTTGTATTTTGTTTGACACATATGGTTGAAAATGACTACTAAATGACCTTCGATCTGCATCGAGGTTAATTTTTTGACCTTTCTACATTCTGATCACGATTACTAACCTTGAAAGAAATCAGAGAACTCAACTGTTCGTCTTCAATTTTAATTTTTGATTCATAGCGGTTATGGACATTAGTCTATGTGGTTGCTTGAAATTCCAACAAGCTTTCCTTCAGCTTCTTTGAGGCATCATAGCTCAAAGGATGAAGGCCCTTGGTAAATTCTTCTGCGGTCCATTCATCTGGCACTGCCGTAAGTACATTCTCTCATTTTGGAACCTGATCATGAACTCTCAAAGTAACTCTGAGTCTCCTTTAGCGATTCTGGAAATGTTAATTTTTTGAGCTTGAACTTTCCTTGCTTCGGTGTGAGCTTTGATAAAAGAATCTGCAAGAATTTCAAAAGAATCAGTTGAATGTTTAGGTAAAAACGAATACCACGTTAGAGCCCCCTTCGTTAAGGTCTTCTCGAATTTCTTTAGCAAAACTGATTTGATCTCATGTGGAGATAAATAATTTCCATTTACAGTAGTGGTGTATGTTGTAATGTGCTTTTGTGGATCCGATGTCCCATTGTATTTTAGAATATCCGGCATCTTAAAACTCTTTGGGATCAGCTCCGGAGCCGCACTTGGTTTGAACGAAAACTGTATGTGCTCTTTTATTCTGGACCCTTTAGGACTAGAGGTTCCCCCGGAATCTAATCCATCAGGGTATGAAATTCTTTAGCATTTTGATCCATTCGAGCATTTATCTCTCTCATACATATCATAAGCTCAGCCTTGAAAGGATCATCTGTGTTATTTTTATTTCCAGATCTATTGCCTGCACCGCCTGCTTGGTTATTGTTCGACCTAAACTCCCCCTGAAGCTACATTACCGGTTCCTGGAACGTTTATAGGCACGTTAGGAGGAGCTCGAATTCCACCATTTGAATTGTTTGAAGCCGCCAATATTGGTAGTTGAAGCTCAGGCATTATTTGATTCTGTTTTGAGAGATGGTTCATAATTGTTCGTCGTTGTGATTTCAAAACCTTTACAGTATCGGCTATGGTCTCATCATCTAAATCATTAGGAGCGGGACTCCTTGCACGCCGAGCATTCATTTTCACCCTACTTGGAGTTAATTCATTACCATCACAATGAGTTTTTCTAGTTGAATCGTCTTATTGTGAACTACTGTGTACCAGTTGTATGTTGCTCAAAGGCTCGTAGTTGTTGTTAATAGAAACGTTGAGCAAATTGTTCACATCATTGTGTGCCATAGCTATAATATGTTTACTAAAATAGAAAAAATTTAAAGTGCATTAGTAAAAGATGAGCAGATCAAAATAACATCACAATTGCCTAGTGATCTCATCCAATTCACAACTCAAATCAAAAATATGAAACGGTCGATTGCAATAGTAGTACCCAACAAGAGCCGGGGTCGATTAAAACATGGAGCTATATATGGGGTTTAGGAGTACATATTGTAGTACGTGAGTTTGAACTACCTCAATTTACACTTTCACAAATTGGGGTTGTTTCTATGTCTATTTTAAACTAAGATTGCAAAGTTAAGATATGAAACTAAGAAATTGTTTTTGTTGTTTTTCAAATTTTGTAAAAGACATAGGGCTATGACCATCGCCGAGGTGTTTTCCTAATGGGGTATAAACCTTAATTGTTTTTTTGTTGATCGGGGTGTATTATAGCTATCAACTCTCAATTACCCACTTAATACCTCTCGGTCAGAGAGTGATTTTTGCCAATTTGACTTTTTCAAGTCCAAATGGGTATTGTACAAAACGGTTAATAAAAGCTCAATTCGGGTTATTACTATCTTAGGTTGAACCCTTTAATTAGGATTATCAATCTCTCAATTGACCTAATTTCTTGTTGGCCAAGTTTTCTTAGACTAAGTCTCTCTTTCTCAAGTAGAGACTAAGTCAAATAGGCATGAACTAATGTATGCAACCATTAATTCCACAAATTAAAGTATGAACAAGGCTAAATAATAAATACCCAACCATAAATAAGCATTAAATTAAACACCCATGAGGTTTACACACTAGGGTTGGGTCACAACCCTAGTAAATATCTAGCTACTCATTCTTGAAAGTGAAGAAAAATAAGAAGAAATGCTAATTAAACTCATATTGTAAAATCAAAATGATAAAATGTTTGTTAAAAATCTCAAAATATGAAAAACTACTAAAAGAAGCAAAGAGAAACGGCTATTGTAGTTGTTGATGTAAAAAATTGACCTAATTTGTAAAACTCGAAAAAAAATTCCCTTCGAGAGGTTCTGTCGCCGCACAATTCCATGTGTGGTCCGCAGAAGTCTTCATCTTGCAGGAGCTCAGATTTTACGGCCACACAATTCTCCACTGCGACCGCGAGGCAATTTTTCTGTGGTCCGCAGATTTATTATTACGGCCGCAATCTGTTCTTCTGCAGTACATATCTTCCTTTCTACGGCTGCAAGGCACTTTTTCTGCGCCCGCACAATTCTTGTGCGGTCCACAATATTAAGGGACTTGGACTTTGGAAAATTGCACATCCTCTGAAGTTGATTTAGAATTCTTCAACTGCAGCCGCACAATTCCTTTGCAGACCGCATTTTGCTAGGAAGCCTGTTGGATTTTTCTTCATTGTTTGCAGCCGCATATGGAATTATGTGAGATCCGCACTTTTCAAGTTCTTGTGCCTTTTGTTGCCTTGTGTTTTGATTACTCCTTTTTTATTCGGATTTCATCTCGGAGTCCAACTTCCAACATTCCTGTAATTTTGCACATTTCATCAATTTCGGGAACACAATTAAACGCTTTTAAACTAAAACAAAAGCTAAAAGGCGCTAATAAGTAGTCAAAAGCCCAACTTATCAACTCCCCCAAACTTAAGTTTTTGCTTGTCCTCAAGCAAATAAAATAGTTCTCACCTCCACAAGTTAAGGGCCACCATTCAATCAAAGGTGAGTCATTCATACATCAATTGGGACCAACAATACCCACACTACTTATGTATTATCAACAAGGCGACAAGTTAAACTTTTATGCACATATAGTTCTAATGTGACACTTCAGAATCAAGTGTTGAATTTATTCATCAAGGAAGCTCGCTCTTTCATGTAGGTCATTGTGGATCCCAAACTCCTCCTCATCTACTCTCTGTGTACCTATCTCACTTAAGAATTTAAGCACTCAATCCAAAGATTTGCGAAAGGTTCACTCATCTCTCTCAAGAGAATGTTGCAAGTACAGCTTTAAGTACCATAGGCTTGCCCATCATGTAGATCACCACTAATGTAAGATCACTCGTCTTGAAATCACGAAGGGATTTTTCGGGATGTAATGAAAGCTTTTGGACTAAGGTTTGATAAACAATGGCGAGTGGGTTCACCTTTCCTTAAGCACTCCATTTTTCTTGCTCTCGGCTCATGCTTTGCTAATATTTTGAGGCACTTTCATTTCCTTGGGGAACTGGAGAGACTTAACATCACTCTTTCTTGATTATGATATTCATTTTCTCCCTCTTTGATTTCTCCATACTTTGTATCATTACTTTTCTTTGAATCCTTTCAACTCCTTCACTTATTCACTCTCTTTTGCATTTTTTTTGTTCTTTCCTTTTCTTGCCTTTCCTTCTCATCATTTTATTTCTCTTTTTGTGCCTTGATACCTCTTTCAAGCTCCTCGTATCTCCCCAAAACTTAAATTTTTAGTCAAGTGTTTCACAAGAGTGTTAAGGAAAGATTGGGTGCCTAGAGAGGGTCACGACAAAACGGGTACAGGCTTGTAACATGGTTATCAAATGAGAAAGACTTGAGGATCAAATGGGTTGACTAGGGATAACAACATTGGTCGGCAATGGAAAATTCAAGCGGGTCAATGAATGCCTACAATCACTTCTCAAGCCAAGCAAAACTTAAGATTTTTCCTTGAAACACATTCAGGGTAAGTTCTAGACTATTCGCACGGGTACTTGGATTTGCCAAAAAATCATCTCAACCCTCATGCAACTGGATTATTAAAGAGGATAGATTCAAGGGCCCACAACGACCACATTCAAGATTGAAAATCACTATGGTTCGATTAAACCACTTGATGATTGCCTAAGTCAACACAAGGGTCACAAAGTCACTAACTAGAGCTATTTCTTTCCAAAAAAACTTGTTATTAACCATAAGCATATAGCTAAGTGTGTTGGTACCAAGTGAAGCATGTTTGAATCTTCGAGAATGACCTAATTAGGTCTTTTTATTCATTACTACTACTATTATTACCTAAATAACAAAAATGGACTTAATCTCTTAAGAAGGTTGTCACGTCATCCATAATTGGGAAGAGTCACCCGGTTCACACAAAAACTACCTTTGGAAAGAACCGTAGCATTAGGAAATCAAAAGGCTTATGATCTACTAAAACATAAAAAGAAGCTATTAAATAATAAAAAGCTACTAATTCAAAAAGAAGCTAATCAATTAAAAACTAACTAATAAGAAAACAAATGTAAATAGATACAAAGCAAAAACTATCGAAAGCATAATGAGAGAAGCAAAGAGAGAATATATACAGAATACGAAAAAAGAAGAAAATACTATCAGTTATTACAAACCAATTGTCATCAGAATCATCAAAATAGATCAAATAAACTTCGCCCCCGAATAAAAATAAGCATTGTCCCCAATACTTAACAAAATAAGAGTAATGGAAGGGTAAGAGTGAAGAAAACTCCATATGGCTCCTTGGCCATCTCTGTGTCCACAGTAGTGTCACCGATCACAGTCTTATCTAACTAGATCTCATCATCATCAACTCCGGGAGTGACTGAATTGGTGAACATTTGATATACTACCTCGGCAGTGTCAGCAGCAAGGTCTGGCTCCTCAGACTGGCCAGTTGGTGCTGTATGTGTTGTAGGATCTGGGCCTGGGTGGTGCAGGTCAATCAGCACGTCAATTGAAATGTCTCCGGCTGCTCCAAGCTTGGTAACCTATCTTCGGAGCTTGTCCACTGACTTCTTAGAGGCCTGGTACTTCTGCATCTTCTTCAGTTCGTTGCCCATCTCTTCCATCACTGACCCATGTTGCACCAAAGTGGCCATGATTGTGTTCTCATTCTCCAAGAGCTTCTTCAGAGATTCTTCAACTGTGGGGGGAATCTGGGTTGTCGGAATGGAGGATTGTGCTGCAACATTACTGGATATGTCAGATAACTTTGCATTATCTATCTGCATCCATTTGTTGAGGCTCGCTAGCGTCTGGGAGACTCGCAGCATAGATAGTAGAGCAATCGGCACCGACTTTAAAGCCAAGGTGGAACCTGTAATGGGGGGTGCTGGAGGCACTGAGGCTGGAGGTGGGGGCATAACTACTGCACTGGCTGAAGGCTCTGCTGAAGTAAATGGCATGTCGACTGTCTCTGCAGCTACCACCGATGGCTCATCAGACTGGCCTATGGTGGTAGTCGGCTTACCTTTTTTCTTAGGGTTGTGTGCATCCATCAACAAATACCATGAAAAGGGCTTCTTTGCTCGCACCTTTGTATCAAAATCTCTCGTCTCCACGCATGCATCTGTAAGATACTTAGTAATGGTGTTGGGATATGGGTAGGAAGTATCATCTTACCTGGCAACCACAGATATGTTGGCAGACATCACGACACCCACATTGATCGGGTACCTGGCCATGATGGAGGCGACTAGAACTTCTCGCGGGATAGGAAGGTATGTCTCATTCTGACTCGGATCTAATCGGATGCATACAAAGGTTTGCCAGCCCTTCGCCTTAAAACTCAGGGTGTTTCTGTGAATAGACACCCCTACAATGATCCATGGTGGTGGTGGCCCAGGAGCTGCAAAAATCTCAGCTAGCCACGGAGGAGTTGCATCCCCCATTGCAAATTTCTCCAAATACTGTGTGGGCTCAACATCATCAAATCCCAAGTAGGTTTTCCATGTGTGATGGTCAAAACGAACTTTCAGGTTCCTCACTTTGTTACCTTTGTCCCTTTCTTGATGTGCGCCCCATTCGCGTAGAACTCCCGGACAAGGTATTCCTTCGCATCAACTACGCTTTTGGTGAACCACATCCACCCTTTCTGATCTTGGAACTGCCTCAAGACTACATGATTGTACTTTTCAATATCTTTCGATTGGATCTGTCACTCAAGAGCGAGCGATCTCACTGGCCACCACTCACGGGATCTAGAGAATGCAGCCAAATTGACAAATCTGTCTTCCCACGCCTCTTTCTTCTTCGACTGCTCAAAGCCGGCAATTGTAGCATCTCTCCCTCGGCCATCATCTGGGATGTCTGGAACCGAAGTCTCTGGTGCTTGGGGGAAAGGTGTAGTGGAGGGCTCAGAAGCCTGACTTCACTCTCCTAACCCTCGGAGGTGCTATGTGATGATGATGGCTCATCCCTGAGCTAATATCTCCCATGTGGCTTTGATTGGACGGCAGGCTCATGTACTGAGGTTGAGTTTCCCTCAGAGACGTCCCTAGACGGGACATAAGAACTGGCCTCCAAGAGGTAGGAACCTCTCCCGCTGCCTACTGTTGTTTTCTTTCTACTTTCAAGCTGTTAGGAACTAGGCATGGGTTTCTTCCCTCGTCCCTGAGAAGGGTCACCCCTTCCTTTTGAAGTGTTGCCTCGTCCTCTAGATCGAACCATATTTTGTATCAAGCAAAGGAGATTTTTAGTTATAATTCAAGTTCAGAAACTGAATGAATGTAGAGAAACATAAGAGATTATAGTTAAAAATACAGAAGAATCATGCTTGCAGGGTAGGGACTTGCGGTCCGCAGAATTATCATTGCGGCCGCAGAATGTGCATTGCGGACCGCATAATTTTCCCTTGCGGCTGCAAAAGTTGATTGTGGTCCACTGATTTCTCTTTGAAACCGCAATTCAGTCATCACCAGAATGCTAACTCTCTGACGAGAGAGAATTGGTTGTTTTGCGGCCGCAATCAATTATTTGCAGTCCGCAAAATTTACTTTGTGGACGCACTTGAGAGTCATCAAAACGACAAATCTCTGATCACAGAGACTAGGTTGTTCTGCAGAGGTAATAGGATTTCTGCGGTCTGCACAATTTTCATTGCGACTGCAGATCCATGCCTTATTATAATGCCTTATACCTTAACTTCTGCGGACCACACAATTTCTTGTGCGGCCGCATATTCCAAAATTTTAAGAACAGGCGGTCGCTGTTTACCTAGGGCTTCAACTTTTTATACAATTTTGACATGGAAACAACATCTAAGCATGATAATCACTTTACCCATTCCCCTTAGAGCATTTATCAGTCTACCCACTACACATTCACTCCACGGGATTGTTCAAATGGATTCATAGACAAAAAGTTTAAAATTTTATGAAAATTCTAAAAATTAAAAGAATTTAATCAAGATGATGGTGCATACCAGATATGAATGAGCGCAAGAGATGAGTGATCAACAGTTGTTAGGCTTGTGAGCAGCTAATTTAACAGGAAATTTCAATTGTAGCACTTTGTGAGCTCTGAGAGGGAAAAAGGGGAACAGTGCCCATCCACCCATATTTATAGTGAAGGGGTTTGGTAGGTGCGTGCGACTGCAAAATTTCAATTGCGGTCCGCACTCCATTGCCTGGGGTGCTTCAGATGTCCTAGTGTTTTGCAGTCCGCAAAATAAGTTGTGCGACCGCAAGTTTATTGCGGACCGCAGAATTAGTGTTGCGGCAGCATATCGGCCATTTCTCTATTGGACCAACTTAAGAGAGTTGAAAATTTCCACCTTCAACTTGTGTGGTCCGCAATGCAATTGTGCGACCGCATATCATCTTTTGCTATAGTGATCAAAATTGTGTGTACACTACAATTGTGGTCCGTAATTCTTTCCACACTTAGCCAATTTTCTGGGAACAATTTCTATAAAGTACACTCATCCCTGCAACACTCTTCAAATCCAGTTAGTACAAAAATAACACCTAACTACAAAAGAAGAAAAGAAAGGAAAAAGAAATATGGGTTGCCTCCCAAAAGGCGCCTGATTTAACGTTGCGGGACGATGCAGATTACCATCATTTCAAATGAATCACTACCACCACGTGGCGATCATCAACCTTTTCCAAATAGTGCTTCACCCAGTGACCATTGACTAGGAATACCTCATCGCTTTTGTTCTTCAAGTCCAATGCACTAAAAGGTGTCACACCCACAATTTCAAAGGACCATTGACCATTGAACTCCTTGCTCCGAATGTATTTGTCATGAATGTACTTCATCTTCTTTTGTATAAGGACGAACTTGCATAGCATGGTACCAGAACTCATCCAATTCATTCAAATGTGCAACTGCAGGTTAAGCTGCATCCCAATCAAGATTCAATTTCTTTAAAGCCGACATGACTTTGTGCTCAAGTTCTACCAGAAGATGACAAGCTTTTCCTAACACCAACCGGTATGTAGACATTCTGATAGGAGTTTTGAAAGCAGTCCGATAAGCCCATAATGCATCATCAAACTTCTTTGACCAATTCGTTCCGGTTAGCATTCATTATTTTGGACAAGATACTCTTTATTTCCCGTTGGAGACATCCACTTGACCGCTAGCTTGTGAATGATAGGGAGTCGTAACTTTATGAGTGAAACCATACTTGCTAAGCAAAGTGTCAAAAGCCTTGTTACAGAAATGCGACCCCCCATCGCTTATGATAGCCTACGGAGTACCAAACCTTGTGAAAATATTCTTCTTCAAGAATGCCACCACACTTCTCGCTTCATTGTTGGGTAGAGAAATGGCCTCAACCCATTTAGACACATAATCAACCACGACCAATGTAGGTGTTTCCACAAGAACTCATAAGAGGACCCATGAACTCAATACCCCACACATCAAAGATATCAATCTCCAAAAAGGTAGTGAGAGGAATTTCATTCTTCTTCGAGATTCCACCGGCCCATTGACATTCATCACATCTTTTCACCATATCACTTGCATCTTTATAAAGAGTGGGGCAATAAAAAACCGCAACTTAGCACTTTGGCCGGCGTTCTTGCTCCTCCATGGTGACCACCATAAGGTGAAGAATGGCAAGCCTAAAAAATAACACTTTGCTCTTCGTTCAATACACATCTTCTAATTACCCCATCCATGAAAATCCGGAAAAGGTATGGCTCATCCCAATAATAATCATGACAATCCCGTTTGAGCTTCTTCCTTTGATTTGAAGAGAACTCATCGGGAGATGATTCCACACACAAGGATGTTTGCTAGATCCGCGAACCATGGAACCTCCTTCATCGAAATAGCCAAGATTTGCTCATCGGGGAAAGAGTCATTAACAAGGCCATCATGTGGCCTCCCCTCCTCCTCTAAATGAGATAAGTGGTCCGCCACTTGATTTTCACTTGCTTTTCGATCTTGGATGTCAATATCAAACTCTTACAACAATAGCACCCATATCATCAACCGAGATTTTGAATCTTTCTTGCTCATAAGATAGCGAAGTGCCGTATGATCCATATGAACAATAACTTTTGCACCCATCAAGTACGAGCGGAAATTCTCAATTGCAAACACAATGGAAAGGAGCTCCTTTCTCTGTAACGGTGTAGTTTCCTTGGGCATCATTCATGGTCTTACTAGAATAATAGACCGGATGAAAATCTGGTTGATGCATTACCCCAAAACTGCTCCAACCGCTACATCACTAGCGTCGCACATGAACTCAAAAAGGATACTCCAATTAGGAGTGGTGATAATGAGAGTATTTGTCAACTTGAACTTTAGCATTTCAAAGGCTCTCATGCAATCATAATTGAAGTGAAACTTAGCATCTTTCTCTACGAGACTTTACAACGGGTTCACCATTTTAGAAAAATCCTTGATGAAACGTCGGTACAACCACGCGTGACCTAAGAAACTTCGCACGCTTTTCACTGAAGTTAGAGGTGGAAGTATAGAAATCACCTCTATATTTGCCTTGCCGGCCTCTATGCGATTCTTTGAAATCTTGTGGCCAAGGACAATGCCTTCCTCGACCATGAAGTGACATTTCTCCCAATTTAGCACCAAGTTCGTTTCTTCACACCTTGCCTATACTTTATCCAAATTTTCCAAGAAATCATCAAAGGAACCCACGACCACATAGAATTCATCCATGAATACTTCAAGTTAGTCCTCACCATATCCGTAAAGATTGTTATCATACACCTTTGAAAAGTTGGTGGTGCATTACATAAGCCGAACGACATCCGCTTGAAAGTGAAAGTACCATAGGGACATCTGAAAGTTGTTTCTCTTGATCTTCCAGAGCAATAAGGATTTGGTTGTAGCCCGAGAAAGCACGGTCGGCCAACCTATCAAGCATCTGGTCAAGGAAGGGAAGTGGAAAATGATCGTTCCTCGTGACTTTGTTTAGGTTGCGATAGTCCATACACACTCTCCACCCGGTCACCGTTCTCGTGGGAATTAACTATCAGAAATGAGGTAAACAACCCCGGCATCCAACCACTTGATAATCTCCTTTTTGACCACGTCTTGAATAGCTTCATCGAGTCTCCTTTGATGTTAAATAGATGGTTTGGAATCCTCTTCCAAGTTAATATTTTGCATGCAAAATGCGGGGCTTATTCCTAAAATATCTGCCGAAGTCCACCCAATATCCTTCTTCCTCTTGTGGAGCACCGCCAATGTAGAGTCAACCTATACGCTACTCAAACAAGAGGAAAGAATAACCGGTAAAGTAGAACAAGGACCAAGAAATTCATACCGAAGATGTGGAGGCAATGGATTCAACTCCAAGGTAGGGGCTCTTCAATTGAAGGCTTTGTAGGAGGATTTTTTTCCTATTCTCAATATCCAAGGAAAGTTTCTGGGGTGCATAGTTGTATGACACCATTCCTTGCAAAGAGTTCACACATTCCATAAATCCATCCATCTCATCATCATCAAAGTTGAGCAAGACGGCCTCCAACATATCACCCACATTAATTGTGGCACTTGTATCATCAATAATCACATCGGTCACCAGGTCCATGAAAGAACATATTTCATTGCTATTTGGTTGCCGCATAGATTTGCACATGTGAAACACCACTTTTTCATCACCCACCCGGAATGTGAGTTCTCCAGCTTCCACATCAACAAGAGCCTTCCCCGTAGAAAGGAAAGGTCTTCCAATAATAATCAACACTTCATAGTCCACTTCACAATCAAGAATAACAAAATCCGCCAGAAGAATGAACTTATCAACATGAAATAATACATCTTCAATCACTCCCAACGGTCTCTTCATTGTATGATCAGCCGTTTGTGATGTCATGGACGTGGGTCTTGGTTTCCCAATTCCCAAAGTCTTGAACACCGAATAGGGCATCAAATTGATACCCTCCCCAAGATCACAAAGAGCTTTAGCAAACTCTGCATTTCCAATGGTACAAGGGACTGTGAAAGCACCGGGATCTTCCAGTTTAGGAGCCATCGAATGCACAATTACACTCACTTGATGAGTGACTTTGATAGTTTCAAAATTCATCGACCGCTTCTTTGTCACCAAATCTTTCATAAACTTTGCATAACCAGGAATTTGCTCCAAGGCTTCAACTAATGACACATTTATTGAGAGAATATTCATCATGTCAATGAACTTTTTGAATTTATTCTCACCATTTTTCTTGGCGAGCCTCTGAGGATATGGAGGAGGTGGTTTAGGCAATGGTTCCTTAGCCTTTTGCACTATCGGTTTTGGTATGTCAATAACATGATTCCTGAACGGGTGAACTTCCTCTTGAGTATATTCCACATTATCATAAATATCAATCCGCACTTCATCCTTTGCTTGCACCATATTTTTCGGCATCTCTTCTTCTACCACTTGCTCATCATCCACAAGTTGCCTCTGGCTTGAGGTGGGTGCATTCCTACTTCTTTCACTTCTTGTAGTAATGACCATGGCATGACCCGTGTTGTTTCTACCCTTTGGGTTCACCACCGTGTCACTTGGTAGTGCCCCATTAGGACGAGAATTCAAAGCTTGAGAGATTTTCCCCATTTGCACTTCTAAGATGCGGATCAATGTGGTGTGTGAAGAAAGTTGGGCATCTGAATTGGAATTCTTCTCCATCATTTTCTTAAACATGTTCTCAATACATACCATTTAATTTTTGGAAGAATTAGTACCATGGGAAGGATAAAGAGGTGGGTTGCTCGGTTGTTGATACATAGAGGGCCTTTGAAAACTCGACCCCCGATTTTCTTGATTGTTACTCCAACCGCCTTGATTGTTTCCTCCCCAATTGCCTTAGTTATTGTTGTTATGCCAATTCCCTTGATTATTTCCTCCACTCCAATTTCCTTGATTGTTGTTGTTGTTCCAATTGTTTTGATTGTTTCTACCACTCCAATTACCTTGGTTGTGAGAATTCCAATTTCCTTGATTGTTTTGAGGTTTACATTGTTGTTGGCTAAAGCCTTGGAAGTTGTTTCTTTGCCCTTGAAAGTTGTTCATCTATTGGACCTCTTCTTCTCGGTCATTTTAAGATTCATCTTGATCAAATAAACTATCATCTTGCCCAAAATTGTCCACTCTTTGTTGCACTTGTGGACCCCTTTTTCTCCGTTTGTTCACCATCATACTTACTCCCTCCATTGCATTGACTTGCCTCGGGTTTTGCTCTTGTTGGAGTTGAGCCTTTTCCAATTAGCTCATGATGGTATTCAATTCGGCTATGGCTTGACCATGGTCATACAACTCTTTGTAAAGTAGAATCACAATGGGATCACCTTGTGGAATATTAGCTCGGGATCGCCACGCCGACGAAGTATCCGCCATCTCATCCAAAATATCACACGCCTCTACATAAGGTGTAGTCATGAATTTCCCGCCGACAAGTTGATTCACTACTCAGTGGTTGGTTATATTGATCCCCCGATAGAAAGTTTGTTGAATAATGTTCTCCGTCATATCGTTGTTGGGACACTCTTTCACCATTGTTTTATACCGTTCCCATATCTGGTGTAGTTGTTCATTGGGCTCTTGCTTGAATGCTAGAATTTCATCACGAAGTACAGCCATGTGCCCGGGAGAGAAGTGCTCAGAAACATATTTCTCCGCTTATTCATCCCAGGTATGAATGGAATGATTTGGCAAACGTTCCAACCAATCTAAATTTTCCCCCCGTAGAGAGAAGGGAACAAGCCTTAGCCTAAAAACATCCTCGAAGACATTTGTTTTTTTTACTCCCCCAACACGTATCTACAAACCCATTCAAGTGTTTGTATGCATTTTGACCCAGTGCACCGGTGAAGAACCCTCATTGCTCGAGAAAAGTGAGCATCACATTGGTTATTTGAAAGTTGTCTGCCCTAATATGGGGAGGGACTATTGCACTTCCATACTCTTCATCGGCAACACCCGATGTGGAGCCGCTCGTGGTGGAGATGGGAGTGGAGCGGGCACATTGTCATGAGGCACTCGGCCTCGTCTATTGGCTTGAGGTTCAAGAGGGACCTCATCCATTTAATCATCCTTAACGTCCACATCCCCTAAAGCTATGTTTCCGAGCTCATTGTTTGCCATGATTGCACCTATAATTTCTCCACACATTGGTAACAAGGAAGGAAAAGAAGATATTCCAAAAACACACCTAAATATATAGCTAACACCGTTTTTAAATCCCCAGCAATATTGCCAAAAATTAATCTCGTCCAATTCACACCTCAATCAAGGATATGAAACGGTCGATTACAATAGTAGTACCCAACAAGAATCGGGGTCGATTTCCATAGGGAGCTATATATGGGGGTTAGGAGTACATGTTGTAGTACGTGAGTTTGAACTACCTCAATTTACACTTCCACAAATTGGGGTTGTTTCTATGTCTATTTTAAACTAAGATTGCAAAGTTAAGATATGAAACTAAAAAATTATTTTTGTTGTTTTTCAAGTTTTGTAAAAAGTCTAGGGCTATGACCATCACCTAGGTGTTTGCCTAATGGGATATAAACCTTAATGCTTGTTTTGTTGATCGGGGTGTATTATAGCTATCAACTCTTAATTACCCACTCAATACCTCTCGGCCAGAGAGTGATTTTGCCCAATTTAGCTTTCTCAAGTCCAAATGGGTATTGCACAAAATTATTGATAAAAGTTCAAGTTGGGTTATTACTATCTTTAGGTTGAACCCTTTAATTGGGATTAACAATCTCTCGATTGACCTAGAGGGTGTTTAGATTGGCTTATAAAAAGTAGCTTTTGAGCTAAAAGCCAAAAGCCATAAGTTGGTAATATCCAACTTTTGGCTTTTGACTTATTTTTGTACTTTTTATGCGTAAAAGTAAATGCTTTTAAGCACTTTTTATCATTGCCAAACATCACACAAACTAAAAAAGTGCTTAAAAGCCAATAAGCACTTAAAATAAGCCAATCCAAACACCCTCCTAATTTCTTGTTAGTCAAGTTTTCCTAGGCTAATTCTCTCGTTCTCAAGTAGAGACTAAGTCAAATAAGCATGAACTAATGTTTGCAACTATTAATTCCACAAATTAAAGTATGAACAAGGCTAAATAATAAACACACAACCATAAACAAGCATTAAATTAAACACTCATGAGGTTTACACACTAGGGTTGGGTCACAACCCTAGTAACAATCTAGCTACTCATGCTTGATATTGAAGAAATAGAAGAAGAAATGCTAATTAAACTCGTATTGTAAAATCAAAATGATAAAATCTATGTTAAAATATCTCAAAATATGAAAAACTACTAAAAGAAGCAAAGAGAAACGACTACTGTAGTTGCTAACGTAAAAAGTTGACCTAATTTTATGAAACTCGTCTATTTATACAGGGCTAGAAACTGCGGACAAAAATGCCCTTCAGGAGGTTCTGCGGTCGCACAATTCCATGTGCGATCCGAGAAGTCTTCATCTTGCAGGAGCTGGGATTCTGCAGCCGCACAATTCTCCATTGCAGCCGCAAGGCAATGTTTCTGCGATCCACAGATTTATCACTACAGTCGCGATCTGTTCTTCTGTTGTCCGCATCTTCATTTCTGCGGCTGCACAATTCTTGTGTGGCCCGCAATCTTGAGGGACTCGGACTTTGAAAAATTGCACACCCTCTGAAGTTGATTTCCAATTCTTTAATTGCGGCCACACAATTCCTTTACGGACTGCATTTTCCTAGGAAGCTTGTTGGGTTTTTCTTCATTGTTTGCGGCCATGGAATTCTGCGGTCCGTACTTTGCAAGTTCTTGTGCTTTTTGTTACCTTTTGATTTTGATTACTCCTTTTTGAGTCGGATTTCATCTCGGGAGTCCAGCATTCCTGCAATTTTACACCAGTTTCAGGAATACAATTAAACGCTTTGACTAAAACAAAAGCTAAAAGGCGTTAATAAATAGTCAAAATTCCCACTTATCACTTGGCCCTATGGTGAGCGCCAAACTGTTTGTTTATAAAACGGTTTTGAATTTGTATAAGTAGTTTATAGATATGCGAATTAAAATAATCTGATTTGTAAGTAACCAAGAATAAAGGAAACAAAATAAAGATAATGTTGGAATGAACAAGCCTGAAATTTAGATTAATTCCACCGGAATTAAAGATAACAGAAAAACTTCAATAATTGCCTTCTTTGTATAAAACTTAGGAAAATGAGATAAAAAAAAGATAGCCTTTATTATTCTTGTATTTCGTGTTCTTACAAGGAGTATAATTGCGCCTATTTAAAGCTAAAATATGAGGAAATAAGATTCTCAAATCCTGCCCTTTTAAAGTTGAATAAAAGCCCTTCTTGATGATATGTAATATTGGGAATAAATTCTGAGATTTTTCGTAACGGGTGCTTCATTAATGTTGCTTTCTTTGATCTGCATCTTGCTTTCAAATTCACTTTTCCGATCCTTATGTACTCGGTATTCGTACAATACCGATAACATATATGTATCCGATATTAACTATCTGTTAACTTATCTCACTCTGTTATCACAGTCACATGTCTGCTCAACAAACGTCCACCTGTAAACTCTAAATTTTACCCGATACACATAACTTGCATCCTTCAGCATAATCCACACATTCGGGCAGAGATGACTATCTAGTAGTAATCATAACTCTGTATTAGACATCTCATTTTAGGGCCTGGCCTTTGCCAACCATATATTCCTTCATGCAATTTGGCCTTGGCTATTCTGCATGGTTTTTGAAATATAAGATGTTCTGTTCAGAGGCGGCTCAACGGATTTTGTGGCCTAACATCAAAGCAAATTCCTAGGACTTTGGCCTAGTGATAATTGTACAACGCGTGATGTTTGAATTAGGTGTACGTCACGGTTGGAACTCTATTTTAAATGAAAGTATGACATTAATTAAGTGGAAGAAGATAGAGAGGGCACGACGATAATCTGTGTTTCGAACCTTGCGCCTCATTGCATTTGGGGATTTCTCTTAAAAAGATGAACACAAGATAATTGTTTTCCAACAGAAGGATCAATAAACTATGGTGAAAAGAATAGCCAACTCAGAGAAACAGAGTTACAATTAAAAAGTAAAATTATTAGAAACATAAAAAAACATGAGTGTACATAGAGGAAAAAAAAAATTAGAGTTGCTAACGTTCATTATTTAATTAAATGAGAGAAAAAATTATCGTTATTTATCACTCAATTGTATAACTTTAGTTAAAATTTTTATTTTTTTACTAATAATAATTATATAAAATATATGTGACACATAATACTAAAATTAGGGCCTTAATATACTGGGGCCTAAGACAGTTGCTTCACCTTAACGTCGCCCCCGGTTCCATTGTTTACTGCTACGGCAGGAAAGATTTTGAAAGGGATTTTCAGTTTTTCAAAAGTAATGAAAAACTGCTAGGTTTTTAAGTCAATAAAGTCGGCTATAATTTTTGATTGGTTGTTTAAATGTATCACTAGTAGTTTTCACCCTTGAGTCAGAGGCATAGTCATAATTTTATAATTTATGACTAATCTTTTTAAGTTGGTAAGATTTCAACTAATAATCTATACATATCAAAATAAAAATTTAAAAATTTAAAATAAATATTAAATTTGAATTAAAATTATTTGATTCGACCGAACACGTGAAATCTAACTGCGCCTCTTGAAGTCAAAGGCTTGATGTGGGACTTTTCAAGTGTGGGAAGGAGACGAAATTTCATACATAACTTGTGGTCCTCATTCTTTGAAAACTGACACATTCCTAATTTATTAAATCATTGTCATCCCTATTAAAAGCTTCTCTTTGCTGTATTATCTGTCTTGCATTTGTTTTGTTGTGGTGTGGTGTGAGTGTGGTTCACATATTAAATATACATCAATTATATGCACTATACGTAAACAAAGTAACTCGCCGGAATATATGCGCTATATATAAAATGGTATCTAATTTTTTTATGAGCTTATTTTGGTTTTTTGAGTCTAAAAACCTTCTACTTAGGTTCAGGCCGTCTCAGGTAATTTGTCTTATTTTAATAACGGAAAAAAGCTTTAAAATGTTGTTTAATTAACGGAAATGGCTTATCTATGCCATCCGTTAAAAGATCGGCTTATCCATACCACTAACGTTATACTTTTGGTCTATTTATATCATTTTCACTAACAATCCAATTTTCTGATTTTTAAATAATAAAAATTATTTTTTCAACTCATATTGCCACGTGTGTTTATATTATTAGTTCTTCTTTGCAAATCAAACCGAACAGTAATTTTTACAATGATTTGTATTTATTTGAAACCGATGTTGTGTTTATTTTAATTCATTTTGTAAAAATCTAAATCTTAGACGCTATTGATTTGTACTACCAGAGAAATGTATTAAGGTTCAGTTATTTTATCATTTATTTATCTAAAAAATCTCATTAAATTGGATTGTTTTTAATTGGCTTACCTGACGGGTTGGGTTAAGTGCCATCACGACTAGTTGGATTTTGAATCGTGACAAGGAATTAAGGGTTGGGCTAAAAGATGGTTGGATTTTATCGGGTTGGGCATGGTTAATTATACATAATCAGGGTTAAAAGAAATATAGGGTCAAGTAAAGAAGAACTAATGATATAAAGACACGTGGCAAATGTGTGGTTGAAAAATTAATTTTTATTATTTAAAAATCAGAAAATTGAACTGTTAGTGAACAATGACATAAATAGGCCAAACTATAAGGTTAGTGGCATGAATAGACCAAAAGTATAACGGTAGTGGCATGGATAGGCCGAACTTCTTAAAGGATGACATAAATAGGTCATTTTCGTTAGTAGAATGACATTTTTAGGCCTTTTCCGTTTTAAAAATGATTGATTGCACTTTTTATGAAATGTTATGTGTAATTATTATTTATCTCATGTGTAAAAGTTCTTTTACGTTGCCACTGAATATGAAGAAGTCAAACTCCAACTTTATATACCACAACTTTGGTTTCTCTAACAAATGCAAAACAAAATTCGATATGTGCAATGGCTTATTTCAACATATATTCCATGCTATTTGTTCTTCTAATCTTTCCCCTGCATATTTTAGCTCAAACTAAAGCTACTATACCTTTGGGCAGTACTCTTACAGCAAATGAAGAAACCATCCCATGGTTCTCTCAAACCGGAGATTTCGCGTTCGGATTCAAGCAAATTCAAGATCAAAATCACTTCTTGCTTTGCGTATATTACGCGAAAATTAAAGATTCCACCGTAGTTTGGTATGCAAATGGTGGTAATCTAGTGCCACAAGGCTCAATCGCGGAATTAAATCCACAAAGTGGATTAATTCTCCGCGATCCTCAGGGTAAAATGCTTTGGAGCAATGGTCGAGTTGTAGCTAATGTTGCTTATGCTGTTATGAATAATACAGGAAACTTTGTACTTGTTGGAAATGATTCTTCAATTTTATGGGAAAGTTTTAAATATCCAACTGATACCCTTTTGCCTACTCAAATACTTGAGATTGACAAGAAGCTACATTCTCGAAAATCAGAGTCTTTATTTTTTCCTGGTAAGTTTGTTCTTCGTATGATGAGTAATGGGAATTTGGTGCTGAATACTCAATCCAGGCAAACTAATTTTGAATTTGATTCTGAGTATTATAACACTCATACTTCTGATCCTGGAAATGAAGCCAATTCTGGATATCGACTGATATTCGACGAATTGGGCACTGTTTATATAGTAAAAAGAAACAATCAAAGACTTGTGCTAACACCACCTAATGTCCCTTCAGTTTCAGAAAATTATCACAGATTGAGTGTTGATTTTGATGGTGTTTTAACTCATTATTATCGTCGTAAAAGTATTTCAACAGGGAAACAAAATTGGACTATTCTTTGGTCTGTGCCTGATAACATTTGTTTAGCAATTCTTGAAGAAACTGGGAGTGGAGTTTGTGGATACAACAATGTGTGTCATTTAAGTGAAAACCAAAGACCATATTGTGAATGTCCAAAAGGGTATTCGTTGATCGATTCGAACGATAAATATGGAAGCTGCAAATCAAAATTTGTTCCAAATTGTGATGAAATTGGACAGGGTAATCCTGAAGATTTATATGATTTTGATGTTGTGGCTGATGTTGATTGGCCGTTATCGGATTTCGAAAAGATTTATCCTTCTACTGAAGAAGAATGCAGGAAAGCTTGTTTGGTAGATTCTTTTTGTTCTGTTGCTATTTATAGAAGCAATAGTTGCTGGAAGAAGAAGCTGCCATTGTCAAATGGGAGAGTAGACACTACTTTGAATGTAAAAGCTTTTCTTAAAATAAGGAAAGTTTCAACATAAGTTCAGCTGTTAACTTAGTCCATTTGTTCAAAATAAGCAACAGTGACTTGCTATCATTCCTTTTATTTACCCTAAAATTTGGATAACAATTAAACTTATGTTGTGATTTCACTCAACTCTAATTGATAAATATTAAGGTAAATGACAAAATTGAATTATAAATAAATCAAACCAGTGTTTAAATAAAGCTCCAGTCCTCGAGTTGAGATACTCTCGAACTGATAAGTGCAAGAACAGTAGGAAATGAAACAAACTGATGAACAATAATGTAATGAGAAAGAAAGAGTTGTATTGCTTTAATCTATGTAATGATATCCTTACAAATAATTAGAACTTCTCTTTATATAGTAGAGGAATTCTACTTATGGTATAACTCTAATTACAGAAGGAAATCACATAATTAGCTAATTAACCGCTTCTGATTTGATCCGCTCCGAGATTTACGCCATGATCCTTGACCAGTCACGGATATCTCGCTCTTCCATTACTAAGCTATCTCTGGTATTACTTGATGTTTGTCTCCCTTGGCTTCGATTACTACCAACCTCGATCTCGAAAGAGGCTTCGGTCTCGAACTCGATGCCTCAGCTCCGTGACTTGGCCGAAGCCGACCTTCAATGCAACGTTCCAATCTCGATGAAATAACAAAATCGGGTGGCCACGATTTCAATCGTATACACCTTTCAAACTTTAGCTTTTACCAATGATGTACAATTTCATCTAGCCAATAGTTTTTTTTATGGTTTGGCGCAAGCTAACTATTTTTAGCTTATGAAATAATAGGGCAGTTTAGTGCACTAAGCTCCCGCTATGCGGGGGGTCTGGGGAAGGGTCGGACCACAAGAATCTATTGTACGCAGTCTTACTCTGTATTTCTACAAGAGGTTGTTTCCACAAGAATAAGGGGAAGGGTCGAACCTGAAGGGTCTATTGCCCTATTTTAGCTTACTAGTCTCTCGTCACGTGCGTTGCACGTGTATCCCGAGATGAGACAAATCCAGGGTTATGGTATCATATTCACGTAAGACATTGAGCATAATTTATGTGTGGAAATCCACGAGAATTATAATGAATAGTAATATGAACCCATAACTTTTAAAACATAATGGGTTCAATAAAACAAACAAACAACAACAATAATCTAGTGTAATCCACAAGTGAATGGATTCAATGGTAAAATCTTAAAGACTGAAATCCATAGAATTTAAATCTTGGATCCGCCTTTGATCACATGTTAATTAGTACAAAATATTTAAAAAACCATGAGTAATTTAGTAATAAACTTTAAGAAAACCATGAGTCATTTAGTGCAATTATTTTAAAAAACCATCATATAAGATGTCACAACCCAAAATCCATTAAGGTCGTGATGACGCGGAACACCAATATCAGACAAGCCAACACAAAATAGTTAAATTAAGTTCCTATTTTAGCGTTTGAAATCTTTATTACCTTTCATTTCATTACATTATAAGTGAATAAAAATATGTTACGTAAGTAATGATGGTTTAACAATCCATTTAAATAAAATACATCTCAAACTCATCCCAGAACCCGGTGTCACAAGTGCATGAGCAAATTTTTTAGAAATTATACATGTACTACAATACTTGTCCGGAATACAAACTGGACAAGGAATTTAAAATAAAATGCAATACATCTAAGGAAGACTCTGCCGGTTGCGGGTCGTCTCCGGATGGTGCAGCTCGTCTAAGTCTCCAAGTCAGCCACATCTCTGCGTCAAGCAGGGCCACTAGCTATGAATGTACCTGTGCAATAAAAATGCATAGCAAGTGTAGCATGAGTACGAAAACAACGCGTACTCAGTAAGTATCCCACCTAACCTCGAAAAGGTAGTGACGAGAGGTCGAATTTGACACTTGCAAGACGTCAATTTAATGAAATCAAGGGTGACACTAAGCATGGATATCATAGATAACTAACAAGTAGTGATAGGAACAACAACTTCTTTTCACATTTTCCAACTTTAGAACCTTCGTCATTTCAGTTAACAAATTTCTAATTCCAGGCCAGTAAACAGTTTAAAATCACAGAATGTACGCAACAAATATCATGCGCAAGCAATGCCGAGGGTCGAACGGCCCAAACCAACAATAATAAAATGTGCACTGCCGAAGGATCGAACGACTCGAACCATAGATGCATCTATTACCCCCGCTCGCGAACTAACTTGTGACTCGGGTCACATATAAATAATAGAATTACCCTCCTCGCGAATCATACCTGCGACTCGGGTACCCATATAGATACATACATTCAAATAATAGATCAAGAATTCATCAGAAATATTCAACCAAGGAAAAGATAAATTCTCTTTTTAGATGATTAAGATAATTAATTTTAACCTCCCTAGGTATTAATTTACTAATTCGATGATATTAGACATTCTCGTTTTATCAATAAAGTTACAAGTACAGTAAGTAAAGCATGCTAGTGGGTCCTAGGCTACCCGGACATAAGCATAATAATAGCTACGTACGGACTCCCGTCACCTCGTGCGTACGTAGCCCCCACAAATAGTAGCACATATTCGATTAGTTCACCTGTGGGGACAATTTCCCCTCACAAGATTAGAAAGGAGACTTACCTCGCTCCGGAGTTCCATAACCGGCTTCCAAGATCTTCCAAGCCCTTCTGATGACCCAAATCAATGCACAACGCCCCAAAACTAGCCAAATAACGAGCAAACCAATGAAAATATACTCTAATACTTGTAACAATTCAAATTATATAAATCCCAACTCCGCTCAAAAAGTTGACCAAATTGCCCTCGGGCCCACGTGCCTGGATTTTGAAATTTCTCGAAGATAAACTCTACCCATAGCCTTACTAACTCAAATATATAATTTACTCTAATTTTTATGCTCAAATTCGTGGGAAAAATACAAAAATACAAATTCTAGGTTTTCTTCCAAATCCCATAATTTTTCACAAATTTCCACACTTAAATCCGTACCTAAACCATGTATTTAACTTGAAATGAATTGGAAAAACTTACCTTGTGATGCTTGAAGAAAATCTCCCCTCGAAGCTCTCCACAATCGCCCACACCAAATGAAAAAAAGGAGAAGAATGGCCAAATTTCCTGTTTTTAAAACACTGCACTACCTCCAGTCCTTCCGCACCTGCGATGACTACGCCTGCACCTGCACGCTCGCAGGTGCGCCCAAACTCTCGCACCTGCGGCTTCCTCCTTCCCCAGCCGGCTCTGCACTTGCGCTCTCTTGTCCGCATCTGCGCCTTCGCAGGTGCGGAAATAACCTCGCACCTGCGACCCCCAGCCAAGACACCCCTTTTCCGCTTCTGCGACACTATAGCCGCACCTGCCGCCGAAATCTCGCAGGTGCGGTCACACTAGATGACAGCAGCCTCAGCTTTCTCTCGACTCCAAATTTGATCTGTTAACAATCCACCCGAGGCCCTTGGGACCCCGTCCAATTACACCAGCATGTTCCGAAACATAATGCGGACCTGCCGGAGGCTTCAAATCACATCAAATAACATCAAAACAATGGATCGCATCACAATTCAATCTTTATGAACTTTGAAATTTCCAACTTCTACATTCGATGTCGAAACATATCAAATCATGTCCGATTGACCCCAAATTTTGCACACAAGTCACATTCAACATTGCGGACCTGCTCCGACTTTGGAAATCGTATTCCGACCCCGATATCAAAATTTCCACTTCCGGTCGGATTTCTCAAAACCTTTAAATTTCTATCTTTAGCCAAATGACTTCAAAATGACCTACGGACCTCTGAATTCACTTCCGATCGCGCTCCCAACTCCAGAATCACCATATGGAGCTATTCCCAGACTCAGAATCCCAAACGGAAATCAATATCACTGAAATGTACTTCAACCCAGACTTATGAAATTTCTTCTAAAATGCTAACTTCCACAATATACGCTGAAACGCTCCCAGGTTATCCAAAACCCGATCCGAACATATGCCCAAGTCCGATATCATCATACGAACCTGCTGGAACCTTCTAATCCTGACTTTGAGGTCGTTTACTCAAAAATCCAGTCTTAGTCAGTTCTTCCAACTTAAGGCTTCCGAAATGAGATTTTTCTTTCCAAATTAACTCTAAACTTCTCGAAATTCAATTCCGACCATACCTACAAATCATAATACCTGAAATGAAGCTGCTCATGGCCTCAAACCGCTGACTGACGCACTAGAGGTCAAAACGACCAGTCAGGTCGTTACATTCTCTCCCACTTAAACATGTGTTCGTCCTCGAACGTAATAAGAACTGCTCTGGAGTTATCTAAATCCACCGTCTCACACTTCGTGCACCTACCCGTGCTACCACCACTCAGTTGAGTACATTAGCTCGGTTAAATTCGAAGATATCCTCTTTCATCCATACAATAAGCTCAGAACCCAGTTCCAACACCCGAAATTCTCTGCCAGGTCTGTTTCAAATGTATGATCACCGTATCAACTACACGATGTACCAGATCATGAATGCATACATTTGCTGAATTAGCACCATGCACCACATAATTCATCATCTAACCACGATGACATCCCCTGAGACTTAATAGCCAAAATTTTACGAATCTGATGCTCCCAATGTACCTCAGGACACATGTATAAAAGTCCTGCTATAACTCTTACGATACCACCGCAACGAATATCCTGATCCAGTGATTAGATCGGATCTGCGACATGCTTTGTCAAGTGCTGGATTGTGCTGGATAATTTGTTTTAGGGCTGAGCGCTTTGTACAAATGTCCTCCAATGCTACGAAAATAGTTTTCCTGATGTAGCCGACTTGTGGGATTGTTATTGATCGAAACTTTTCTTCAATGATGGTCATGGTTCGGCTTGCCAGCATCTTTGGAAAGGAAGAGACAAAGACTTGCTTTAGGTTGATGTCTCCGCCGATTTCAAAGTATATCTTTGTCATTTTTTGAAAATGCATGTCAATGTCATTTTTGTCGAGTGACACACACTTCATCTCGAAGAGTTGTCCTCTTTCTTCCCCATCTTGTGTTGACATGGAGAAGAAGGTAGGTTTTGAAGGGAAAAATAGGATTTTTTGTGACTCAAAGCGGTCATTTCTCAAAAGTTGGATTTGTTCCTTGATTGAAATCGTGTCCTTTTGTTGTTGTTGGAAGAACTGGAAAAGTGAAGTTCCTGACGGACAAATTTTATACTGTAAATTTTCCAATCTTAGCTCCAAGGATTTGATTAGTCCTGCATGCTGAGACGATGTCTTTTCCACCTTTTTCTCATTTGTTTCCACTTTGCTCATTAACTTGTTTTGTGTATGGGCCATGTTTTTTATGGTGTTGCCAATATTATTGAGCAGTTTGTTTTGGCAGATGGAATTTTCTCCAGAAGGTAGTACTATGGGCCAGTTCATTGTTGCCTCGATGTCACTTGTTGAGGGTTTTCTCCAGAAGGTAGTACTATATTTTTCTTGGGGATTTTTGGAGCATGGTGTTCAAAAAGTTGGAGTGGAGGAAAATCTTGGGTATGGCTAAAACTTGAAGGGCTCAACATGAATATTTGTGGGAGTGTGGACTTTTGGGTTGATAGTGTTTTAGGTTCAGGTGGCCTTTTGGATTCTAGGTTACGAGCTGATGGCGGTTTTGGTTTTGGGGTGGTTTCACTGTCTTCCTAACATGGAGTGAATTTTTCTGGTAATTTAAGCCATTCTTGGGGTTTGTAACTGGCAAGAAATTCATATTTACCTGGACGGCTTAATGAGCCAATTGAAGGGTCTTTATTTTCATATCTGGCTCGAAATTATTTTTCAGTAGTTTTTCCCTTTTTCTTGGATTTTGGTTTAGCCTTATTGAGGCCAAATCTTTTCCAATGACGCAGGTGGTGTTCATCATATTCTCCACTTGGATCTTCAAAACAGCCTTGGCAGTCGCAACCGAGATCCCAAGGGCAGTGTCCCTTAAATGGGCATTTGAACCACCAAACTCTTTTGCCGTCTTTGTCAAAATGTTTACACCAGTCATGTTCTTCAAATCAATATAGTCTTTGCAAATGTCAAGCAATACGAGTTGTGAGCAAATGAAGAGACAGATAAAAACGTTTTTGGGGGTTATTGAAGGACAATATGAATGCGATATTAAATGTTTAATGGTCATGTAATTATAATATTACTATTTCATATTTATGATATTAAATATTTAATATTTTATTATATTTTACTTAAAAATAATTTACAATAGAGGCAAAATAGTAATCTAACTTTGCAGGAAAGAGCTTCCCACTTTTAATAATATATATATATATATATATATATATATATATATACTGCAGATTGATAATCTCCAATAAATTATTAGAGCATACAATACATACTCCTAAAATTTTATGTTTTTCAATAATGTGCGTGCGTATTCATAAACTAATATTTATAAAAGAACATATCTTCGACAACTTGGACATAGTGATTACGTTTTATTATCTCTATTGTAAAAAAGTTTCAACAACTCATAGAGAGAGGTGTTATTTGTACATATACCTCTTTACAATTTTAAATTTAAAAAAATGATATTCTTAAATCTCAATTTCTTAAGTGTAAAAATAAATTTTTCATACGTGCAAAAAAAGGTAAAATTATAAAACTAAAAATAAATTTGTAAAAGGCCAAGAAAACCAATTGACCCCGGTGCTATTTGTGGGGAGAGACCACTGGTCCATGCATTTATTGCAACGAACTTTCCTTATTTCTCTTGGGTCATTTTCAACCTATGCCTCCATTTTAATTTCAAAATAAAATAAAGTTACTTCAATTATTACTTTATTTTGTCTTCCAAAAAAGAATATTTTATTTTATATTCTTCTCTCCCTTTAATATTATATTATTATTATTTATTTAAATTTTATTTGCTTATTTCTATTAAAGAAATTCTATTTTTTTTCTTTTTTACATATTCCCTACATATAATTTAATATAAAATTATTTTATACCATAAATTTTTAAATTATATAATTTGTAAGTAAATATTATAGATTCTATTGTCGATACGACTCGTCGTGAAGTTTTGCGACAAGAACAACAACGAATAATATATAAAAGAAGTCAACAATTTTCACAGTCACAATCACAGTTATCCTCAAGGCTCATTCACTCAATGCTATAATGATTTTGGTGTATCAAGAAACAAATAGGTCCCTATTAAGTTATTATGCTATTTACCGTAGTTTCAATTTTTTATGTATTTTTAATTTTCATGTATTTCCAATTTTAATGTATTTCACTTTTCAACTTTAGCAACATCTAATATTTTATATTCGCACATTTCAATTTTAGCAACATGATTATACATTTTTTTGTACAATTATAACTTATAATAAAATTAACTTATAAATTTACATAAATCTTATATTAGTCATTACTGGTTATACATTAAAAGAAATTATGGTACCCGCCACCTTCAAATCCTAGATCCGCCTCTGCGTATCACCCAGGATATGGTGGGATAGTTGTGAACAGTTTACCCTTAATCAAGATGTCTCATGTTCAAGCTTACGAATGAAGAGCTTCAAAGCATTTTATTGTCGTTAGCACGTAGCGGCGGAGCTACATAGACGGAAGGGTGGTCAGTTGGACGCTCTTCGTCAATAAATTATAATGCACATATTGGTCAAAAAATACTTGATAACAACAACAAACCCAGTTTGATCTCGACATATGAGGTTTGGGGAGGATAACTTGTACGCAGACTTTATCCCTACCTAATGCAGGTAGAGAAGTTGTTTCCAATATATCCTCGACTCAGGAAGGTCTATATAGATATATATTACTTGTTGAACACCTTTAGTAAAATTCATGATTTCTCCATTAGTTGGTCCAATGGGTTTGGAATACCAGATATTTAAGCAAAAAATTAAAAACAAAAGGCAAAATAGGTTTGCGCGTCAACTTTTCCAAGTCAAATAAACCCAACATTTCCTTAACCATTTACCAATAAGAATACGGTAGCCAATGACCAATTCAACATTTGCTTTGAATTAATTTACTTGAGACTCAACAACATTTTCTTTGTAATTTATAGGTGTAATTCCACATGTATCCATTCTAATTTTCCCCTGAAACCTTGTCTCTTTCTTGCATGGCTTTTACAACTGTAATTTTTCTTGCTCTCTTGTTCTTTCCCCTTTCAGCCATTTCTCAATCTTACCAAAATGTTAGTTTGGGTTCATCACTCACTACAAGTGATGTTACTACATTTTGGCCATCCCCTTCTGGAGAATTTGCTTTTGGTTTTCAAAAAATTGGAAATGGAGGATTCATACTAGCCATTTGGTTCAATAAACACACAGAAAAAACCATAGTTTGGTCAGCCAATAGGAATAATATTGTCCCTAATGGATCCAATGTTCATCTCTCCACAGATGGAAGACTAGGCCTCTTTGATCCAAATGGTCAAGAGATATGGGCTCGTGGCACGGCCGGACTGGCCTATGGAGCCATGCTTGACACTGGAAACTTTGTGCTAGCAACTAGTAGTTCAGCCATTTTATGGCAGAGTTTCGATGAGCCAACCGATACGATTTTGCCAGGTCAAGTACTTAATCAAGGAAATAAGCTTGTCTCAAGCTTCTCTGACACGAATGTATCGAGTGGAAGGTTCGGGTTACAACTTCAAGATGATGGAAATCTGGTGCTTTACACTGTCAATTATCCACTTGATGCACCAAATGCTGCATATTGGGCAACAAATTCAGTTGGCAGTGGTTACCAGGTGATCTTCAATCAATCCGGCTTTATTTTCCTTCGAGCACAGAATGGAACACTGTTAAAATCGATATCTTCTAATGAGGCAAACTCAACAACAAGCCAATTATACCAACGAGCGATTCTTGAATATGATGGAGTGTTTAGGCACTATGTCTCTTCGAAATCTTCTAGTACATGGTCTACGTTGCATAACATACCGAATAACATTTGTGCCCACACACAAAGTGTTGGAGGGGGTGCCTGCGGTTTCAACAGCCTTTGCTCGATGGGAACTAACCAGAGGCCAAGATGTGTTTGTCCAATCGGATATATCTTGAATGATCCGAACGACAAATTAGGTGGTTGCAGACGAAATTTCTCTGAGCAAGATTGTAACCATGAATCGCAAGAAGTTGAGGCTTTCACTATCCAAGAAATGTTTAACTCTAACTGGTTTTTCGGTGATTATGAGTCTTACAGGGATGTTACAGAGGATTGGTGCAAACAGAATTGTTTGAGTGATTGTTTTTGTGCTGTTGCTATTTACGGTCAAAATGTTTGTTGGAAGAAAAGGTATCCACTTTCAAATGGGATTATAAATCCGTCAGATAATGGGAAAGCTTTGATAAAAATAAGGAAAGACAACTACACAGCAGGATCACCAACAACAACAACTACACCTCAGTTCCGAACAAAAAGGAAAAGTCAATCTACTCTAATCATTTCTGGTTCTGTGTTGTTGGGCTGTTCACTATTCATCTTACTTTTGTTGGCCCTTGTATATCTTTTCAAGTTTAAAGGAAAAATGCCAAAGAAGACTGTGCAATATCCAACTGTTCCAGGAGTGAACTTAAGAAGTTTTAGCTACAATGAGCTAAAAGAAGCTACAAATGGATTCGAGGAAGAATTAGGAACTGGGGGCTTCTCAACAGTTTACAAAGCGGTTCTTAATGACGAAAATGGGAAAGTCGTCGCTGTCAAGAAACTAAACAAGATGGAAAGAGAAGGAGAACAAGGATTCGAAGCTGAAGTGAATACAATCAGTAGGACTAATCACAAGAACTTGGTCCAACTTCTCGGATTTTGCAACGAATGCCAAAACCGGCTTTTGGTTTATGAATACATGAAAACTGGCTCAATAGCAGACTTGCTATTCAAAGATTGTAGGCTTAGTTGGTCACAAAGAGTACAAGTTGCCATAGACACTGCCAAAGGGCTTTGCTATTTGCATGAAGAATGTAGTACTCAAATCATACATTGTGACATCAAGCCTCAGAATGTGCTTTTAGATGAAAGTTTTACAGCAAAAATAGCAGATTTTGGAATAGCCAAGCTTTTGAAGAAAGATCAGACTCGAACGACCACTAAGATACGTGGCACGAGAGGATACGTAGCCCCAGAGTGGTTCAGGAACATGCCTATAACAGTCAAAGTGGATGTGTACAGCTTCGGAATCTTGCTCTTAGAGCTGATTTGCTGCAGAAAAAGTTATGAGCAAGATGTGATAAATGAGGATGAAATGATACTTGTAGAGTGGGCTTGTGATTGCTATAGAAGAAAAGAGTTGCATTTACTTGCGGGTGATGATGAAGAAGCAATAGAAGATATCAAGAGGTTTGAGAATTTTTTGGTGGTTGCTATTTGGTGCATTCAAGAAAATCCAGCATTAAGGCCTAACATGAAAAAAGTCATGCTAATGCTTGAAGGTTCTATTGATTTCTCAGCTCCGCCTGACCCTTTTCCGTGTTTAGATCGGTAGCCTTAGCGTAACTGATGAAGTTGATGTCATATGATCAGAAGGTCACGGGTTCAAGCTGTGGAAACAATTTCTTGCAAGAATGCAGAGTAAAGCTGCACACAATAGACCTGTCCGGACCCCACATAACGGGACCATAGTGCACCGGACTACCTTTCAGTTCAGTTTAGATCACCTATATTTTTTTCCCCTTATACTTTTATTTGTCCCTAAATAATAATGCAATAACCTCTGTGCTCAAAAGGCTATTCTATATTTGTATCTTCACTGAAAAAAAGCTTCTTGAAATGTATGGTTTTCATTCTTCTCTCGTTTAGTTATTAGGATTGGTTTTCCTATTATTGTTGTAGATTCAAGTGGAAATCTTTGGTTATTTTAACTGTGATATTACTGCACGTGATCCTTTTGCTAAGAAAATGTGCTACTGCAGTTTTGTCGGGAAAAAAATTGGACTTCCTATGATTTAAACTGGGTTAGAAATGGAAATAGTAAATTTTAGGAAAACATAATGCAATAAACATACATGTATAGAACTGGCTTTGAGTACACAAGAAGATAGCTTTTTGGGCACAAACAAAAAAGTTAATGGAAAAAGGCCAAGTGGATGCTCAACTTTTCAACTTTCTGTTTTGTGTGCCACAGGTAGCGCCACACGCTGCCTGTGGCGCACAAATGGCCAATTTTGCATTTTCTTTCCATTTTTGTTCAAACTCGCACACTTTCATCACGAATCGTATTCGAATGATTTCGACATACAAAAATACCATAAATTAGCACAAATCATTATAATATACATCCAAAACCTACGAGACATGAGCATAATGTGAAGCAATATATATCAAAATATGCGTACATTAAACCGATTATCAACCAAAACAAGACAAATAGAGGAAAAAGGTTCAAGAGGAATTGAGGCTTCAATAGAACATTCAAGCATCAACATAACTTTCTTCCATATTTGGCTAGTCCTTTTTTTTATAGGAAAAGGTTTTTACTTCTATAAATTGAATATTCTTCCTTCTCATTCAGTAGCATCCACAATGTAGTCATATGGTGTTTGAGAGTCGTGTTTAGGGGGAGAACTTTGCGGGACAAGTGTTAGTGTATCACTTGTGTTTGCCTCTTCGTGAGGTTGTTCTCTCGTTATTTTGTACTCTCTTTTATTATAATGGATTGCTCTTCTCCACTGTGGACGTACGTCAATTGACCGAACCACGTTAAATGTTTGTGTCTCTTTTGGTAGATTTCTCTTTTATTGTCTGATTTATCGTCGTTTAAGGTTTGTTTTGCTAGCTTTCGCATGACACCTAATTTTTTCGGTCCTAACAAAAGGATCATGTGTAGTAATGTCACGGTTAAAATAATCGAAGATTTCCACTTAAATCTACAACAATAATAGGAAAACCAATTCACTTGAGTTTTTATTTTTGCAGAAGGAAATTATAATTCTTCCATGTTTGGCTAGTTTTTTTTCTTGTAGGAAAAGATTTGGACTTCTATAAATTGAGGATTCTTCCTTCTCATTCAGTAGCATCCACAATGTAGTCACAAGGGGTTTGAGACTCTTGTTACGGGACACGTGTTAGTGTGTCACTTGTATTTGCTTTTTCGTAAAGTTGGTCTCTTAATATTTTTGTACTCTCTTTTATATAGTGGATTGTTCATCTCTGTCGTGGGCGTAGGTCAATTGACCTAACACGTTAGATGTTTGTGTCTCTTTCGATATATTTTTCTCTTGTTATCTGTATTATCGTCGTCCAACTTTTGTTTCGCATGACACCTGATTATTTCGGTCCTAGACCATTTTATGCATGTTCCTGAACGACTTTGGCGCTCTTGTTCCATGTATCTTAGGGGTCGTTCGAGTGATCTGATCTTTCCTCAAGAGCTTTCCATTTCAAACTGCTATTTTTGCTGTCATTCAGTCATCCAAAAGCACATTTTGGGGCTTGATGTCACAATGAATAATTTGGGTACTGCACTCTTCATGCAAATAGCATATACCTTTGGTGGCAACTTGTACCCTTTAGGACCAACTAAACCTAAAATCTTTGAATAGTAAGTCTGCTATTAAGCCAATTTTCATGTATTCATATACTAAATTCGATGTTGACCCTTATTGCAGAATCCAAGGAGTTGGACCAAGTTCCCGTGATTAGTCCGGCTGGTTGAATTCACTTTAGCTTCGGATCCTTTCTTCTGCTCTTTCCGTGTTGTGTAGTTTTTTCACACGACTTTCCCGTTTTCGTCATTAAGAACCGCTTTAATTTGTAAACGGTGAGAAGGCCCCAGTGTTGTGACATTTCTAAAAAATGGGTAAATGTTCTTTCACGTGGCATGCTTGCATGAGAAATGAAGACAAGTGGCGCATACTTGTCATGCTCTAAGCTTTACTTAAAGGCTATAAATAGACCTTCAAAATGGTCATCAATCATCGGCACTTTTTCTTTGCCTTTTTCGTTCTTCTTCGGCTTCTTTTCCTTTCCTCCTTAAATTTTTATAGTCTATTTTCTTTGTTCCCCTCTTTTAAATAGTTGGGTTTGTAATTTAATATTTTGTTGATTCTTGTATCCTCCTAAATAGAGGTAGGCTTGTTTAATATTGGAGAGACATTTCACACTGCTGAAATAGTTTCTTAGGACAGTGCCCAGTACGACTCAAGTCAATTCGTGTATTTATATTAAATTGCAGTGTTTTGAAATTCTTGCTCTCAATTACTACAATCTAAGAAACTATGGCAAACAACACTTATGCTGAAAATACTACTGATACTACCAATATTGGCGCTACCTCCGCTGCCCCAGTTCCAGTTGCACTATCATATGCCAGATCATTTCCAGATGTGTCGAATATCGAAATTTTCGCCAATGAAAATTGCAACCGTTGGCAAGAATGTATTTTCTCACTGTTTGATGTCCATTGCACATACACTGCTGCATCCACAACTTAGTCCAGACACTGATAATAAAATAGTGAAATCATGACAATATGCCAAAAAGGTATGCCGTCATACTGTATTACAAACTATTTCAAATGAATTGTTTGACGTGTATTGTAGTTACAAGGAAGTAAAAGCTATATGGGAAGCCTTAATTAAAAAATTCAATGTTGAAGACGCTACAAAATAAAAATTTGTAGTAGGAAAATTTTATCAATGGCAGATGAGAGATGATAAAGAGATGAACGTGCAAATTAACGAATATCAAAAATTGCTAGAAGACTTGAAAGCCGAAGGGATGTCATTACCAGAAAAGTTTGTTGCTGGAGTAATGATTGAGAAGCTGCCTGACTCATGGAGTGACTATAAAAATAACTTAAAGCAAAAATAAAAAAAATTCACCATTGAGGAAATTGTGACATACATCCTAATTGAAGATTCCAACATAAAATAATCTGTCAAAGCTAGGATGACAGCTCTTAAAGTAAACTTAGTGCAGAGCAACAACAACAACTGCAAAAGGTACGAGAATAAGTCTCAAGGTTGCAAGACTAAAAATCCTACTTAAAAGAAAAAAGGGCTCTTGTTTTGTTTGTGGAAAATCAGGCCATCACACCTTACAGTGCAGGTACAAAGCAGGAAATGACAAAGAAAAACTAATACTCCTAAGGCTAACTTAGTTGAAGGAGGTGATATTGTTGCAGCTGTCATTTCTCAAGTAAACATTGTATCATATGCAAAAGAATGGGTAGTAGACTCTGCGGCTACTCGGCACATTTGTGCAAATCGAGAAGCATTTTCCTCTTACACTCCTGTAGAGGATGATAGAGAAGAGGTCTACCTTGAAGACTCAATGTAACGACCCGACCAGTCATTTTGTGTTCTCGGACCCCGTTTCCCTAAATAAGACTTCGCTTAGCGGCTTATAGTGATTTTTGACTTGCGGGGACGGGTGGTTCGGGATTCGGAAGTGTGTAGAGTAATATAGGAACACTTGCTTCCTTAAGATTGGCTTTTAAGGTCAAGTTTGACTTCGGTCAACATTTTGAGTAAACGACTTCGGAATTGAGTTTCTCCGATTCCCGTAGCTTCGTATGATGATTTCGGACTTGTGCATATGTCCGGAATGGGTTTTGGATGACCCAGGAGCGTTTCGACGCCAAATGGCGAAAATAGAGTTTCCTTAAGTTCATAATTTGGTTTGGAACGTGTTTTTGTGTTATTGAGGTCCGAACGGAATCCGAGACCGGGAATAGTTCCGTCATGTCATTTATGACTTGCTTGCAAAATTTGGTGTCATTCCGAGTAATACAGGTCAATTCGGCGCATTGAAACCGAATTCAAGAACTTGAATTTTCTTAAGTTTGATTCTAGGGGTTTTGAGGAGTGATTTTGAGTTTTAGCGTTAATTTGGGTGTTCTGAAGGCTCGAGAAAGTCCGTAATATGATTTAGGACTTGTTGGTATAATTGCACGGGAGCTCGGGTGGGCCCAGGTGACTCCCGAACACCAAACTGGGCCAAAAACCAGCAGCTTCAGCTGCTGGTGCACCAGGTCTGGTGTGACCGCAGGTGCGGTTGCCCATATCACAGGTGCGAGACCGCCCCTGCGGTCAATGCCTCGCAGGTGCGACCCATAAGGGAGAAGGCCCAGATCGCAAGTGCGGACCCTTCTTCGCAGGAGCGGGTCCGCTGGTGCGAAAACCCCTCCGCAGGTGCGATCCCCAGTCCCTTTGCCAAATTTCGCAGGTGCGAGACCGCAAGTGAGATCATCGAGCCGTAGGTGCGAGGTCACTGAAGGCAGTGAGCTCATTTAATGCGGGACTTAACCCTTTTTCACCATTTCTTCCACACCATAGTCGATTTTGAGAGCTTTCAAGAGGGTATTCGGCCTAGCTGCTAAGAGGTAAGTAATTTCCATTTAAATGTGGGTTTATTACATCAATCTTAGGTAGATTAACACCCAATTAGTGTAAATCAAAAGGGTTAGAGTGGAAACCTAGGGTTGATGAACTTTAGAGAAATTCACCACTTTTCCACCATGAAATCATACAAAAACTATATATTAATGATCCTTAGGCTATGGGTGAGTGTTTTCTTCGAAAATTTTCGGAATCCGAGCATGTGGGCCCGAGGGTGTATTTGGGATTTCTTCAAGAATGCTGAATTAGCTAAGCTAGTAAGAGAATTTCATACTTTTGAGTGTATATTAACGTATTTATATAACATTTGACTAGTTTCGAGTCCTCGGGTGTAGAGGTTGGAGTTTCGGGCGCGTTCATGGTCCGAGAAGTACGTTCGGCATGAGGTGAGTCTCCTTTCTAACCTTGTAAGAGGGAACTGTCCCCATAGGTAATTATAAATGATTGAAATGTCCTTATTTGCGGGGGTTACGCACGCACGAGGTGACGAGAGTCCAATGCGTAGCTACTACTATGTTATGCCGGGTAGTCTTTAGGACTCACAAGCATGCTTATATGCCTTACTTGTATCCCTGCATGTATTCCTAATCAATTATTATCCTTGAACTAGCATGATAAAATGGAAGGTTACATCAAATCTTGTTTTGCCATGATTCTTGTTTTACAAGTGTGAACTCTATGTTTTCCTGAATTTCCTGATAATTCTGTGTATGTATACGAAAATCCGTGTCGCATGTATGATTCGTGAGCGGGGTAGCCTTATATTATGTCAACTGCGTCGCATGATCGATTCGCGAGCGGGGTAATAGATGCATCTATGGTTCGAGCCGTTCGACCCTTCGGCAGTGCACATTTAATTTTTGCGTCGCTTAGGCCGTATGCCTCGGCATACTATATGCTATGTATTTGATTGAGAGTCTTATTATTGTTATCAAATGAATTTTTTTATGTGGAAGGGGACGTTGACTTTTATTATAGTTGTTATTTGGCACTTGCAGTAGGTGGTAGTTCATATACTTGATATTCCATGTCTACTTGATTTCCATAATTGCTAATCTTGATTAAATTTGTCTAATTATATTATTGCTAATGACCCTAGTGAGTAATACGTCTACCTCTCGTCAGTACTTCTTCGACTTTAGACGGGATACTCACTGGGTACATATTTGTTTATATGTACTCATGTTATGCTTTTGTACTTAATTGTACAGGTTCTGAGGCTGGTGCATCTGGTTATCATACCGGAGCCGATCGTGAGGGTACTTTCTGGATTAGACTACACGGTGAGCTGCTCTTCCCAGCGTTCCTCAGAAGCACTGTGGAGTTTCAATTATTTTTGGATATTTCTGTCTACCCCTTTTCAGACAGTTGTATATTTATTTTGTCTACTTGTATATTCCACTAGTCTCCTGTGGACTTGTGACACTAGGTCTTGGCACACGTAGTAGGTTTTCTAATATTTTTCTATACTACATATGTTGGCAAACGATCTTTTGAGTTCATTTAATCAAGTTGCATCACTTGAGTATTTTCTTTAAATGATTTCTAAATCAAAAATTTGACAAGTACTTAAAGATTTAAGTAAGTAAAGTAATCTCGCTAGTAAACTGATGTTGGCTTGCCCGACTCCGGTGCTGGACGCCATCATGACCTGAGTTGGAATTTGGGTTGTGACAACATGGTATCAGAGCACTAGGTTCACGTAGGTCTCACAAGTCACAAGAAACCTAGTAGATTCTTGCGGATCGATACAGAGACGTCTGTATTTATCTTCGGGAGGCTATAGGGTGTTAAGAAACCTCTTTTTATTCTTATTTTATCGTGCAGTCGATGGTTCTTCTATTCTCTCACAGATGGTGAGGACTCGTGCAGCTGATATTCCAGACCCGGGAGATGTCGCTACCCCCGCTGTCCAAGGTCGTGGCAGAGGCCGGGGAAGGGCACCGGTCTGAGGTAGGGGACGAGAGCATCCCAGAGTTGCTCCATTAGCACTCCTAGAGGATCCTGTCATTGAGGAGCAAGACGAGGTGCCTCCCGCAGATCCTGCCCCAGGAGATTTCATGAATGCACCAGGTTTTCAGGAGATCATGGGACGTATGATGCGGTTCATGGACACTATGATCCAGGCTGGTTTATTTCCAGCGGATCCTGCTACATCTCAGGCGGGAGGGGGAGTTCAGACCTCCACCGCCCAGGCCGCAGGTCATGCAGCAGCAGTATATCAGACTCCGGGTACTTTGCCCGTGGGTGAGCACAGCCAGCAGTAGCAGCACCAAAGATCCGACCAGCTGCGGACGGCGATCTGCAGAAGCTACTTGATAGATGGACTCGATTGCACCCTCCTGTATTTGGAGGTGAGAAAGGCGAGGATGCCCAGGACTTTATTGATAGGTGCAGGGATAGACTGCACAACATGAGGATTTTGGAGTCTCATGGAGTCGACTTCACTACTTTCCAGCTAGAGGGCAGGGCCCGCAGATGGTGGCAGTCATTTAGCCTTGGTAGGCCAGCAGGTTCCCCTACTATCACATGGGAGCAGTTCACTCAGCTGTTCCTGGACAGGTATATTCCACCCTCTGAGAGGGAAGATCTGCGGTATCAGTTTGAGCAGCTGGAGCATGGGCAAATGTCAGTGACAGACTACGAGGCCAGATTTTCAAAGTTGTCCCGCCATGCCCTTATGATTCTTCCTACTGATGCTAAGAGAGTGCGGAGGTTTGTAGCTGGGCTACACTCAGGTATTAGGGCCAACATGGCCCGAGAGGTGGAGATGGGTACTCCTTATCAGCTTGTGGTCGAGATAGCTCGCCGGATTGAGGGTTACCGATCGAGGAGAAGAGAGCAGGGTCAGCAGGATAAGAGAGCTAGATTTTCTGGAGATTTCAGAGGTGCCCCAGTTAGGGGTAGAGGTCAGTTCGGTAGAGTCCATCCTAGCAGGCCTCCATATTCAGCTCCTTCACCACCTTCTCGTGGTGCTCCAGTGAGACCTTATTTCAGCGCCATGCCGGAGAGTTCTTACCGTCCACCAGCTATTCAGGGTTCCTCCGGCGGGTATTCAGGCCATCAGGGGTCTCCTAGTCCTTACTTCAGTGCCATGCCAGAGAGTTCTCATCGTCCCCTTGCTATTCAGGGGTCTTCTTCAATGCAGTATACCATGCCTCCAACGAGGTGTTATGAGTGTGGGGATTCAGGCCATATGAGGAGGACTTGTCCCAGGTTTCGGGGCAAGGCTATTCAGCAGAGTTATCAGCCCGCATTCTCAGCACCGGCGCCCCGTCCACCTAGAGGTGGAGGACAGGCTGGTAGAGGTCGTCTTAGAGGTGGAGGCCAGGCAGGGGGAGCTCAGCTAGCTCCTATTCAGTCCAGCGGAGGTCAGTCTTCAGGAACTCCAGCCAGATTCTACGCCATTCCAGCCCGAGCATATGCAGTGGCCTCAGATGCCGTGATCACAGGTATTATTTCAGTATGTGGTAGAGAGGCATCAGTGCTATTTGACCCAGGATCTACTTATTCGTATGTGTCATCCTTGTTTTCTTGTTTTCTGGATACTCCTCATGAGTCCTTGGGTTCTCCTATATATGTATCCACTCCCGTTGGTGATTTAGTAGTGGTAGACCGGATTTATCGGTCTTATTGATCACATTCTGTGGGTTCGAGACTAGAGCGGACCTCCTATTGGTCGATATGGTTGATTTTGAGATTATCCTGGTCATGGATTGGCTATCTCCTCATCATTCCATCTTGGATTTCCATGCCAAGACGGTTACTTTGTCCATGCCTGAGTTGCCCAGGCTGGAGTGGAGAGATTCCTCGTTAATGAAGCCAGTCGAGTTATTTCATTCCTGAAGGCTCGACATATGGTCGAGAAGGGTTGTTTGGTGTATCTTGCTTATGTGCGGGACTCCACCGCTGAGTCTCTGACGATTGATTCAGTGCCCGTTGTTCGAGAGTTTGCTGATGTATTCCCTTCAGACCTTCCAAGCATGCCTCCGGATCGTGATATTGATTTCTGCATTGATTTAGCTCCAGGTACTCAGCCTATTTCCATTCCTCCGTACCGTATGGCTCCTAAGGAGTTGAAAGAGCAGCTAGAGGAGTTGTTGGCTAAGGGGTTTATCAGATCGAGTGTATCACCGTGGGGTGCTTCACTTCTATTTGTGAAGAAGAAAGATGGGTCCATGCGGATGTGTATTGATTATCGCCAGCTGAACAAGGTCACCATCAAGAACAAGTATCCATTGTCGTGCATTAATGATTTGTTTGACCAGTTGCAAGGTGCCAGGGCGTTTTCTAAGATAGACTTGAGATCGGGCTATCATCAGTTGAAGATTCGGGCATCAGATGTTCCGAAGACTGCTTTTCGTACGAGATATGGCCACTATGAGTTCCTGGTGATGTCCTTTGGCTTGACTAATGCCCCAACAGCATTTATGGACTTGATGAATAGGGTTTCAGGTCGTATATTGATTCTTTTGTCATTGTCTTCATTAATGACATTTTGATTTACTCACGTAGCCTGGGAGAGCACGAGAAGCATTTGAGAGTTGTACTCCAGACTTTGCGAGAACAGAAGCTATATGCTAAGGTCTCCAAGTGTGAGTTTTGGTTGGATTTCGTGGCATTCTTGGGACATGTAGTATCCGGAGAGGTATCAAGGTTGATCCTAAGAAGATTGAGGCAGTTCAGGGTTGGCCACGTCCTACTACAGCTACAGAGATCAGGAGTTTCTTGGGTCTAGCAGGCTACTATCGGCGATTTTTGGAGGGCTTTTCATCCATTGAACCCAATTGACTAGATTGACTCAGAAGAATGCTCCATTCCGGTGGTCCGACGAGTGTGAGGCGAGCTTTCAGAAGCTCAAGACAGCATTGACCTCAACACCAGTTTTGGTATTGTCTTCCGGTTCTGGTATGGATACAGTGTATTGTGACGATTCACGTGTTGTCTTGGGGTGTGTGTTGATGTAGGAAGGGAGAGTTATTGCTTATGCTTCGCGCCAGCTGAAGGTTCATGAGAAGAATTGTCCGGTGCATGATTTGGAGTTGGCAGCGATTGTTCATGCTCTTAAGATTTGGATGCATTACTTGTATGGGGTGTCTTGTGAGGTTTATACTGACCACCACAGCTTTCAACACTTGTTCAAGCAGAGGGATCTTAATTGGAGGCAGCGCATGTGGCTTGAGTTGCTGAAGGATTATGACATCACCATCCTTTATCACCAAGGCAAGGCGAATGTAGTAGCAGATGCCTTGAGCAGGATGGCGGAGAGTATGGGTAGTTTGGCTTACATTGCAGCGGATGAGAGACCTCTAGCCTTGGACATTCGGTCCTTGGCTAATCGCTTGGTGAGATTAGATCTTTCAGAGCCTCATCGAGTTCTTGCACATGTAGTTGCTCAGTCTTTGTTATTGGGGGAGATTAAGGCTTCGCAGTATGATGATCCACGCTTGGTAGAACTACGGGAGACAATGGTTCAGGGTGGTGCCAAGGAGGTTACTATTGGCGAGGATGGTGTTGTGAGACTTCAGGGTCGTTTGTGTGTTCCTAATGTTGATAGCTTGAGGCAGAGGATTCTAGAGGAGGCACACAGTTCGCAGTATTCTGTTCATCCTGGTGCTACGAAGATGTATCGTGATCTGAAGCAGCATTTCTGGTGGAGGCGGATGAAGAAAGACATTGTGGAGTATGTTGCTAGGTGTCTTAACTGCCAACAGGTTAAGTATGAGCACCAGAGGCCAGGAGGCCTACTTCAGCAGATGCCCATTCCTGAGTGGAAGTGGGAGCGCATCACTATGGACTTCGTGGTTGGGTTGCCTCGGACCTTGCGGAAGGTTGACGCGGTTTGGGTCATTGTGGATAGATTGACAAAATAAGCGCATTTTATTCCGGTGGATACTACTTATACTTATGAGAGGCTAGCCCAGATTTATATTCGAGAGATAGTCCGGTTGCATGATGTGCCGGTATCCATTATATCAGATCGAGGTCCTCAGTTCACCTCGCACTTCTGGAGAGCATTGCACAGAGATATGGGTACTCAGATAGACCTCAGCACAGCATTTCATCCGCAGACTGACGGTCGGTCGGAGCGTACAGTTCAGATATTGGAGGGCATGCTCAGAGCATGTGTGGTTGATTTTGGGGGTCAGTGGGACCAGTTCTTGCCTTTGGCCGAATTTGCTTACAATAATAGTTATCAGTCCAGCATTGAGATGGCTCCATTTGAGGCTTTATATGGTCGGCGATGTCCTTCTCCTATCGGGCGGTTTGAGCCTGGCGAGGCTAAGTTATATGGCACGGACCTGGTGAGAGATGCCTTGGAGAAGGTGAAGTTGATTCAGGAGAGGCTCCGCACAGCACAGTCCAGACATAAGAGTTCCGCGGATCAGAGGGCACGCGATGTGTCATTTATGGAGGGAGATAAGGTTCTGCTGAAGGTTTCGCCGATGAAGGGCATTATGATATTCAGGAAGAAGGGCAAGCTGAGCCCGAGGTTTATAAGTCTTTTCGAGGTATTGAGGCGTGTTGGAGAGATTGCCTATGAGCTTGCTCTACCTCCCAGCTTATCAGGAGTTCATCAGGTCTTTCATGTATCCATGCTCCGGATATATCACGCCGACTTCTCTCACGTGGTTGATTTCAGCACTATTCAGTTGGATGAGAGATTGGGCTACGAGGAGGAGCCAATTGCTATTATTGATAAACAGGACCGCCAGCTGAGATCCAAGAGAGTTTCTGTTGTGAAGGTCCAATGGCGGGGCCAACCCGTCGAGGAGGCAACTTGGGAGTCCGAGGAGGACATGCGAAGCAGATATCCACACTTATTCAACAATTCAGGCATGACTCTAGACCCGTTCGAGGATGAGCGTTTGTTTAAGAAGTGGAGAATGTAACGACCTGACCGGTCGTTTTGTGTACTCGGACCCTGTTTCCCTAAATAAGACTTCTCTTAGCGGCTTATAGTGATTTGTGACTTGTGGGGACATGTGGTTCGGGATTCGGAAGTGTGTAGAGTAATATAGGAACACTTGGTTCCTTAAGATGGGCTTTTAAGGCCAAGTTTGACTTCGGTCAACATTTTGAGTAAACGACCTCGAAATCGAGTTTTGCCGATTTTCATAGCTTTGTATGATAATTTTGGACTTGTGCGTATGTCCGGAATGAGTTTTGGATGACCCGGGAGTGTTTCGACGCCAAACGGCGAAAATAGAGTTTCCTTAAGTTCATAATTTGGTTTGGAACTTGTTTTTGTGTTATCGAGGTCCAAACGGAATTTTGAGATCGGGAATAGTTCCGTCATGTCATTTATGACTTGCTTGTAAAATTTGGTGTCATTCTGAGTAGTATAGGTCGGTTCGGTCCATTGAAACCGAATTCAAGAACTTGAATTTTCTTAAGTTTGATTCTAGGGGTTTTGAGGAGTGATTTTGAGTTTTATCCTTTTTTTGAGTGTTCTGAAGACTCGAGCAAGTCCGTAATATGATTTAGGACTTGTTGGTATAATTGCACGGGAGCTCGGGTGGGCCCAGGTGCCTCCCGGACACCAAACGGGGCCAAAAACCAGCTGCTTCAGTTGCTGGTGCACCAGGTCTGGTGTGACCGCAGGTGCGGTTGCCCATATCGCAGGTGCGACCCATAAGGGAGAAGGCCCAGATCACAGGTGCGGACCCTTCTCCACAGGAGCGGGTCCGCATGTGCGATCCCCAGTCCCTTTTCCAAATCTCGCAGGTGCGAGCCTTAGCTCGTAGGTGCGGTCATCAAGACGTAGGTGCGAGGTCACTGAAGGCAGTGAGCTCATTTAATGCGGGACTTAACAATTTTTCACCATTTCTTCCAGACCATAAGCGATTTTGAGAGCTTTCAAGAGGGTATTCGGCCTAGCTGCTAAGAGGTAAGTAATTTCCATTTAAATGTTGGTTTATTACATCAATCTTAGGTAGATTAACATTGAATTAGTGTAAATCAAAGGGGTTAGAGTGTAAACCTAGGGTTGATGAACTTTAGAGGAAATCATACAAAAACTATATATTAATGACTTAGGCTATGGGTGAGTGTTTTCTTCGAAAATTTCCGGAACCCGAGCATGTGGGCCTGGGGTGTATTTTGGGATTTCTTCAAGAATGCTGAATTAGCTAATCTAGTAAGAGAATTTCATACTTTTGAGTGTATATTAACGTATTTATATAATATTTGACTAGTTTCGAGTCCTCGGGTGTAGAGGTTGGAGTTTCGGGCGCGTTCTTGGTCCGAGAAGTAGGTTCGGCACGAGGTGAATCTCCTTTCTAACCTTGTAAGAGGGAACTATCCCCATAGGTAATTATAAATGATTGAAATGTCCTTATTTGCGGGGGCTACGCACGCACGAGGTGACGAGAGTCCGTGCGTATCTACTACTATGTTATGCCGGGTAGTCTTTAGGACTCACAAGCATGCTTATATGCCTTACTTGTATCCCTGCATGTATTCCTAATCGATTATTATCCTTGAACTAGCATGAGAAAATGGAAGTTACATATCAAATCTTGTTTTGCCATGATTCTTGTTTTACAAGTGTGAACTCTATGTTTTCCTGAATTTCCTGATAATTCTGTGTATGTATACGAAAATCCGTGTCGCATGTATGATTCGTGAGCGGGGTAGCCTTATATTATGTCAACTGCGTCGCATGATCGATTCGCGAGCGGGGTAATAGATGCATCTATGGTTCGAGCCGTTCGACCCTTCGGCAGTGCACATTTAATTTTTGCGTCGCTTCGGCCGTATGCCTCGGCATACTATATGCTATGTATTTGATTGAGAGTCTTATTATTGTTATCAAATGAATTTTTTTATGTGGAAGGGGACGTTGACTTTTATTATAGTTGTTATTTGGCACTTGCAGTAGGTGGTAGTTCATATACTTGATATTCCATGTCTACTTGATTTCCATAATTGCTAATCTTGATTAAATTTGTCTAATTATATTATTGCTAATGACCCTAGTGAGTAATACGTCTACCTCTCGTCAGTACTTCTTCGACTTTAGACGGGATACTCACTGGGTACATATTTGTTTATATGTACTCATGTTATGCTTCTGTACTTAATTGTACAGGTTCTGAGGCTGGTGCATCTGGTTACCATACCGGAGCCGATCGTGAGGGTACTTTCTGGATTAGACTACACGGTGAGCTGCTCTTCCCAGCGTTCCTCAGAAGCACTGTGGAGTTTCTATTATTTTTGGATATTTCTGTCTACCCTTTTTCAGACAGTTGTATAATTATTTTGTCTACTTGTATATTCCACTATTCTCCTGTGGACTTGTGACACTAGGTCTTGGCACACGTAGTAGGTTGTCTAATATTTTTCTATACTACATATGTTGGCAAACGATCTTTTGAGTTCATTTAATCAAGTTACATCACTTGAGTATTTTATTTAAATGATTTCTAAATCAAAAATTTGACAAGTACTTAAAGATTTAAGTAAGTAAAGTAATCTCGCTAGTAAACTGATGTTGGCTTGCCCGACTCCGGTGCTGGACGCCATCACGACCTGAGTTAGAATTTGGGTCGTGACACTCAAGTACTACCAGAGTCTTGGGTAAGGTTAAAGTTCTCCTGAAACTCACTTCGGGAAAATTTTTATCCCTTTTTGATGTATTGCATGTTCCTACTATGAGGGCAAACTTGATCTCTTTATCCTTGTTGGGAAGAGCCGGAGTGAAAGTGTCATTTGAATTTGATAAGATCACAATGACCAAAAATAATGTGTTTGTGGGAAAGGTCTATTGTAACCAAGGACTCTTTGTACTTAATATTTCTGATGTTATCAATAGAAATGCATTTTGCTTCTGCTTATATGATTGAGTCTATTTCTTCATGGCATGCTAGATTAGTACATGTTTATGTCGCGTATATAAAGAAAATGCAGTCACTAGGATTAATATCTGGTTTAGACTCAAATAATATTAACAAGTGTAAAATATGTGATGAAGCTAAAAGTACTAGAAAGGCTTGTTTTCCCGTAAATAGAGAAACTGAATTGTTATCTTTAATTCACAGTTATTTAGGGATTGAAGAAGACTATAACTAGAGATGGTAAAAGATATTATGTGACTTTTATTGATGATTTTTCTAGATATACTAAGTTGTATTTGCTTAGAAATAAAGATGATGCATTTAATGCTTTTATTTCTTATAAAACTGAGGTTGAAAATCAACTTAGTAGAAAAATCAAGAGAATTAGATCTAAAAGAGGTGGAGAATATTTATATTTAAATGATTTTTGTGAAAAGAATGGAATAATTCATGAAGTAACTCCGTCTTATTCACCTGAGTCAAATGGAGTAGCTGAAAGGAAAAATAGAACATTGAAAGAGATGGTGAACTCTATGTTAGCTAGTTCTAATGTTCCTGATAGTTTGTGGGGTGAAGCTATTTTATCTGCATGTCACTTACAAAATAGAATACCACATAGGAGAACTGGCAAAACTCTGTATGAATTATGGAGGGATTATAAACCTAACTTGAAATATTTAAAAGTGTGGGGGTGCCTTGCTAAAATTCTTTTGCCTAAACCTAAAAAGAGAAAAATAGATTCTACAACTACTGATTGCATGCTTACGGATATGCTGAACATAGTGTTGTATATAGATTTCTTTTTTCTTAAAAGTGATGTACTTGATTGCAATATTATAATTGAGACAAAGAATGCTGAGTTCTTTGAATATATTTATCCACTGTCTGATAAAATTTCTCATACACCTGTTGAAACAAATAACAAATTTATCTTTAATGAGGAACTGAGAAGGAGAAAAAGTCCTAGGAAAGAATATTTTTCATATGGAAATGATTTTCAAACTTTTCTTGTCGATAATGAACTATCAAATTATTTTGAAGCTATATCTTATTTAGATGCTAAATTTTGAAAAGGGGCAATAAAAATTGAAATTGATTCTATTAAGAAAATAATACATGGATTTTAATTGATTTACCTCCTAGTGCAAAGCCTATTGGTTGTAAATGGATCTTCAAAAGAAAATTTAATCTTGATGGATATTTAGATAAATATAAAGCTCGGTTAGTAGCAAAAGGATTTTCTCAAAAATAAAATATAGATTATTTTGATACATTTGCACCGGTGACTAGAATTTCTTCTATTCGAGTTTTAGTTGTCTTATCTTCTATCCATAAGCTTTTTATCCATCAAATGGATGTCAAAACAGCATTTTAAATGGTGATTTAGAAGAAAAAATTTATATGGTTCAACCGGAACGCTGTGTCATTCCTGGACAAGAAAATAAAGTTTGTAAATTAATTAAATCTCTTTATGGCCTTAAACAAGCTCCTAAGCAATGGTATGAGAAATTTGAACAAGTCTTACTGAGAGATGGTTTTTCTTCAGTGGAGGTGGATAAATGTGTTTATACTAAAATGTTAGACAATGATTATATAATAATATGTCTGTATGTTGATGGCATGCTTATGTTTGGTACAAGTTTAAATATTGTGCAAAGTATAAATTATTTATGTCTGCTAATTATGATATGAAAGATCTGGGTGAAGTAAATATAATACTGGGAGTTAAAGTTATAAAGAGTGAAGATGGAATAATGTTGTCAAAAGAACATTATGTTGAGAGACTTCTTAAAAAGTTTGAATATTTTAATGTCACGTCTGTGAGCACTCCTTTTGATGCTAACTCTCAGTTGAAAAAGATAATGGTGACCCGGTTGCTCAGTCTAAATATGCATAGATTATTGGGAGTCTGATGCATTTAATGAATTTTACAAGGCCTGATATAGCCTATATTATGTGTAGATTGAGTAGATATACTCATAATCCCAACAGAGAGCATTGGTCTGCATTAGCTAGACTAATGAAATATTTGAGAGGAACCATGAATTATGGTATCCTATATAGTGTATTTCCTTCTACTTTAGAAGGGTACAGTGATTCAAACTGGATCTCTAATTCAGATGAGACAAAATCCATTAGTGGTTATGTATTCACCATTGGTGGTGGTGCAATATCGTGAAAATCGGCTAAATAGACGATCACTGCAAGATCGACTATGGAATCAAAGTTTGTAGCTCTGGAGTTAGCTAGTTCTGAGGCTGAGTAGCTAAGAAACTTCTTAGCTATTATCCCTTTAATAAAGGATGTATTGCCTTATGTATCTATACATTGTGATTACCAGGAGGCAATAGCTATAGCAAAGAATAAATCTTATAATTGTAAAAGTAGACACATGAAATTGAGACATGATTTAATAAAGCAACTGCTGAGAGATGGAATAATTCCATTGATTATGTGAAGTCAAAAAATAATTTGGCCGATCCTCTGACTAAACCTGTGGGAAAAAAATTAATTCTTCAAACCTCAAAAGAGATGGAGTTAAGACCGACTTGTTGTCAATAGAGACGGTAACCCAAGCTATGTGATTGGAGATCCCATGAAGTAGGTTCATATGGGTAATAACAAGTCGATATTGACACTGAAGCATTAAAAGAGAGTGATTGACTGCTACTAATTGAGAGGCTGAGTTATTATAACTCTTAATAAAATTCATATTCCTTATGGATTGTGTATTTAAAAGAAGTATACACTTGATGAATTCACCTATATGAAAGTAGAGTGGGGCCGCTCCTATGAGATTTTGGCCTAGTCTCTAGAGCTCTCATGAATAACCAGGCACGCGCATGGCCTAGTGGCGCAAAACCGCATTGAACAGCAAAATTGTGAGGGTCGAAATGTGATTGATAATAATCTCTGACTTACAATAAGAATTAGTGGCTCATAAAAATATTATATTTCACCAATAATTCTGTGAGTTAAGTTTTATTGGTCTAAGTTTGGTCCATACTCCAAAAGGCACCAAAGCTATTGCATTTGGACCATACAAATCCAGCAAATCTTACTCCTCTTTGTATGACTTTTTGAAAATATGTGGGGAAATTGTTGTGACATTTCCAAAAAATGGACAAATGTCCTTCCATATGGCATTCTTGCATGAGAAATTGAAGACAAGTGGTGCATGCTTGTCATACTCTAAGCTTCACTTAAAGGCTATAAATAAGCCTTCAAAATGGCCATCAATCATCAACACTTGTCCTTTGCCTTTTTCGTTCTTCTTCAGCTTCTTTTCCTTTCCTCCTTAAACTTTTATTGTCTACTTTATTTGTTCCCCTCTTTTAAATAGCTAAGTTTGTAATTTAATATTTTGTTGATTCATGTATCCTCCTAAACAGAGGTAGGCTTGTTTAATCCTGGAGAGACATTTCACACTGCTGAAATAGTTTCTTAGGACAGTGTCCAACACGACTCAAGCCAATCCACGTAATTATATTAATATTGTAGTATTATTATTGAAATTCTTGCTCTCAATTACTACACTCAGTTTCTTCTTTGAATCCATTTGTGGCTTATTTTAGCTCTTTACTACCTGAAACTTCTTAAGTTCATCCTGGAACACCTAGATATGGTACAAGCTTCTTTCTACTTTTTCCTTTACCTCAAATTATGCTAACTTACAATAGTTAAGCGATGCAATGAGCTGAGAATGCATATCAATTAGCTATAATTAAGTGCAAATACATAGCTTATAATTGTTAGTTTGGTGTGAATACATGTCACCACCCCAACTACCCTCTGTAGGATGTCCTGATAACACCTATTTCTAAGACTAGGTAATCCTAACACATGCTGATTTAAAAAAATAACTAAGCTATTTAATCATTAATCATAAATTATTAAAATGACATACATATCCGCAAGCGGCTAATAGTTACACATTTTTCAAAACCGGTAGTACGGAGTCATAAGCACTACTGAAACACACTAGAATTTCTAAACACAACTTATTTTGAATTACAATATAACAGTAACATAATGAAGTAAGATGGTGAATCTGAGGCCTGCGATTGTCAAGCAAGTATACCTTAAGTCTTCTTCCACGCATACGCAACTCTCAACAACACGATCAAAATACCTGGATCTGCACAAAAATGTGCAGAAGCGTAGCATGAGTACACCACAATGTTACCTAGTAAGTATCAAGCCTAACCTTGGTAGAGTAGTGACGAGGACAGGTCAAGACACCTATTAGTCATAGAAACTTGTTCAAGATATACATAAACTAACAATGGGAAGAATATCAATGTAAGACCAACGACGGAAAGATTATTGATTTACAACCAACAATGAAGTAATAGAAACACAAATGGAAACAAGTAGTAAACGAGTAATAAAGAAATAACATAATCCCAATTAAAGGTGTTAATCGGGCGGGGCTGACCCGTTAACAACCCGGTTCAACCCGGGTCAGCCCCGTTCAACCCGTTAATGTGACAAAATAGGCGGGCTGGGACGGGTTGGGCGGGGAGCGGGTTTTAAACGTACACATTTTGCAAATCAGTGCACCGGACCCGCTACAACCCGCTAACCCCTTAACGGGTTATTAACGGGCTATGGTCCGGTTCAGTTCGATAACCCGCCAATTTTTTATTTTTATTTTCTGACCTTGCCAGCGGCCATTTTTTGCAAAAATAGCCATTTCGGCCTACCCCCTTAAGAAAGTAGCCCCCACCCCTAATATTTGATAAATTACAATTTTAACCTTTTAAAAACTATAAATACCCCCCNCCTCATAATTCATTCTCTTACTACTTTAATTCTCTCTCAATTCTCTCTTGATATTATTGATTATTGTTTTAAATTCTCAATGACTCATTATTTTATATAAAATTATTATTATCAAGTATTCTAATTCAAGTGAAGTGCGGTATCAAGTATCAACTATCAAGTATCTTGTTATCAATTGAAGTTTGAGTTTCTATATCAAAATTAGTGCGGCATTCGGAATCCCGGTACACTCGTTCCATCTCTTTCTCTTCTTTGGTGGTAGTAAGAAAATTTCTAAAAGATCAAGAGGTGGTGTTGGTTCTTCTAGTAGCTTTGCACATATTTCTGAAAGTTCACCATTTAAATGTAGATTATGATAGAAAATTATGGTATAGACGATGATTTAGATGATATTCAATCACCCGATAATCTTGAAACACCACCAGCTACACCTGGTAATGGTAGTCAAACTCAAAATATTAGGGGTGGCACAAGTAAGTCTCCCCTCCCTATTAAGAAGAATCGAAGATTAAGAAGTAAGCATTGGAATTTTTTTGACAGACTAGAAAATGAGAAAAATTATGTAAGATGTAGAATATGTAAGGAAGTTTATAAACATGAGCCCCGTAAGAATGGGGGAACGGGTAAACTTCGTAGGCACATGGAAGATGAGCACCCTCTTGATTGGGAAGTAGTTGAGGAAGGTGGGCAACAAAAACTTAACCCGAGCACTAGGGGTTAATGGGTAAATACGATATTAATAAAGATTGGGAAGAGTTAGCTAAAATGATTATTTTAGGTTGTTTACCTTTTAGTTTTGCTTCTTCACCGTATCTTGTTATTTACATTCAAATAATTTATAACCCTTTGTTTAAAGGTATTCCTAAAAGTACTTGTAGATCTGATATCTTTAGGCTTTATGGACAATATCATATATATATATATATACACGTTATTTGTTCGCCAGTCTTTCTTGTAGAGTTTCTCTTACTTCTGATATTGGTCGTGTTGTAAATGGAAATGATTATTTGATTATTACATGCCATTGGATAGATGATAATTTTTTGTATGAAAAAACGTACTATTGCTGTTAAATATGATGAAGATCAAAGTCATACTATCCATGAAGTTGCTATATTTTATAATTTTGCAGAAAAAGTTTTGTGTATGTCATTTGATAATGCTTCTAACAACAATGTTGCTATTACAATATTAAAATTGCATCTACACCCACCACATCCTAAAATATTTCATGTTAGATGTGCATGTTATATTTATAACTTGATTGTGAAGAGTGGCCTTGAATTATTTAGAGATGAAATCACTTTAGTTAGGAGACTTGTTGGTGTAATTCAAGGAAATAATAGAAGTGCTAGATTAAATGCATTTAAGGAAAAATGTGTACACTATGGACTAAAACCAAGACTGTTACCACCCGATTTTGGAGTCGTGATAGCGCCTGTCGTGGAACCAGGCAAGCCGCCCCTTTCATCTAAGCTAAATTCAGTTTCCAGTAAAAATACAATTTTAAACGAAATTGTTGATAATACTAAGAGTTTCAAATTTAAAAACAATATTTGAAACAAAATTTAAAATTTCTAACCCCGGATCCGGTATCACTCAGTCATGAGCTGCTATATCATAAAATATAGAAAATGAGAAATAAACAACATAGTCTCAAAATAATTGCAACAGGTGGAATAAGGAAGAGAAGACGAGGTCGCGATCGCCAGCTTCTACCTCGACAACTCCAATGAAAACTCTGACAATTGCTCAATATCCACTACCGAGTCTCGGTGTACCTAGATCTACACACAAGGTGCAGGGGGTAACGTGAGTACACCAACTCAGAAGTAACGAACCCAAACTATGGGCTGAGAGGTAGTGACGGACAAAACCTCAGAATTTACAATAAACAGTATACAGAAATTAGACATGCTAACAGTTTATCAGAATGAGTAAATATGCCAAGTATGCCAGTATACTCTACATGCCATCATAAATATATATGTATGAAACCAGTGTGGATATGCACATAGTGCTCACAACCCTCACACAGCAGTCCACTCAGTACCGTATATGGCTCTCAGGACCAGGGAAAAGTCCATCCCGGAATGTACATAATCAATGGTGACCGTAGTCACTCTGTACTGAGGAAAAAGGCCAATCCAGCCCCACGGAGAAAGTCCATCTCCGGAAGACCACACTCGGACAAGATCCATGTCCAGTGACGATCCATCTGTCACATAACATCCACTTCGGACACGATCCATGCCCAGGGAAAATTTATCTCTCAACATCAATGTGCTCACTGGGGGTGTAAAGACTCCGGAGGGGCCCTAGTGGCCCAAGCGCTATATCAAGCCAACGAAGTCATGATTTAAGTATCGCTGCGATGTGCAATCCGGTCTCATAACTGTCTCAATAACAGGCACTCAGCCTCACTCAGTCATTACTATTCAGTCACACTCACATGGGTCACAGATGCATCCATCAGCCCAAAACAATGATAAGTATGCATATAATTAACAATACTGAGACTGAGATATGATGTGATATGCTATAACAAGACTGAGTATAAGAAATCAAATAATCACAAAAATGAGACAGTATATACGACCACTCGGATCTCAGCATATTCGGCGTGAAGCCTAGCATTTATACTTAACATGATTTCTAACATGTTCACAATTACCACATTAATAGAAGCACAGATATCATCAGGGAATAATCACTAAGCGGTGCCATGGGATAAGCTAGGCCACAAATACTCGGTGCATGCCCGCACGCCCGTCACTTGGCATGCGTATCACCTCGATTATAGTCATAAATCATTTAGCTCGGGGTTTCGAATCCTCAAAACAAAGTTTGGAAATGTTACTTACCTTAAAACCGGCTAAAATACTATTCCGCAGTGCCTTTGCCTCTAAATTCGGCCTCCGAGTGCTCCAAATCTACCAAAAATCAGATGCATATCATTATAATATGCCAAGGAACGAACCCTAATCGGAATTTATCAAAAATACTCAAAAATCCCGAAATTGGTCAAACCCAACCCCCGGGCCCACGTCTCGGAACTCGATAAAATTTATACTAAAATCCTCATCCTCCCACGAGTCTATACATACCAAGAACACTGAAATCGGAGTCCATATGACCCTTCAAATTCCCATTTTAAGGTCTCTAAACCACAAGCCCTAATTACCTATTTAAGCATTGTTTTTCCCCAAAGTTCCACTACTAATCCGACCTTTATTCACATATAAACGAGTTTTAAGTCCAAAATCTTTACCTCAATGAAGAACTACCGATTTTCCTCTTCAAAACTCCTTCAAAATCTTCAAACCCGAATAACAATGGTGAAAGAATGGCCAAAATTAGTTAAGAGTTTTTTTTATAGGTTCTGCCTAGCGATGACCGCACCTGCGGTCCCAGGTGCGCACCTGCGAAAATGACTTAAGTCCGGACTTCCGCACATGCGGTCGTATTCTCGCACCTGCGAGGCGTCCGCACCTGTGCTCCTTGACCAGGTCCCTCTCTTCCGCACCTGCGAAAAATCCTCCGCACCTGCGACTCCGCAGGTGCGGTCCAGGTCTCGCACCTGCGACCTTTCCTGACCCAACTAACTTCCGCATCTGTGGAGCCTTGTCCGCTTCTGCGGGCTTTCACCTGCGGTTCCCCATCCGCAGGTGCGGAAACACCAGAAAGTTTCCCACCAGCAACTCCAAAATGCCAAAAATCATGTCGTTACCCATCCGAACTCAACCCGAGGCCCTCGGGACCACAACCAAAAATACAAACAAGTCATAAATGATCACCCAGACTTAGTCGAACTCTGGGAACACCCAAAATAACATTGAAACACCAAATCAACCCATGATTCATGCCTAAAGATATTCAAACTTCCGAAATTCACCAACGATGCCGAAACTAACCAAACCTCGTCCCAATGATATGAAAATTTGCACACACATCCAGAATGACGCTACAAACCTGCTCCAATTTCCAGAATTCCATTCCGGCCCCGATAGTCTATTTTCCACTGCCGACCGGAAATCGCCAAAAACTAACTTTCGTCAATTCAAGCCTAATTCTACATCGGACCTTAAAACTACATTCCGAACACACTCCTAAGCCCCAAATAACCTAACGAAACTATCCGAGCTATAAAATCTACATCCCGAGGTCATTTACCTATAAGTCCTGGTTGACTTTTCCAACTATTGAGCTTATTTAAGAGACTAACTCCTTTAATTCTCACCATGACCACTCTGAACCCGAGTCAACCAACCTAACACCACACAAAAGAGATGAACCACACAAGCAATGAAGCAGAAATGGGGGAAACGGGCTAAACTATCAAAACGACTAGTCGGGTCGTTATATTCTCCCCCTCTTAAACAAATGTTCGTCCTCGAACGTGCCAAGAGTTGTTCCAAAAGCCATCAAATTGCCGAATAACCTTACCATGCACATACTCGAGGCGACCCCACATCACCCTAACCCGCACTGATCTAATAATACAGCACATTCGAATGCCACTATATCCAACCTAATCCATACGCCATAGAACCCAAATTCCACGTCCGAACTCATCTACAAGATTAGAATCACGCCTCCACACACCGTATATACCTGAACCAAATCACATGAATTTGAAAGAACACAACTCATACGTCCAAACTCTATGATACCCTGCTACTTTACCTTAATCAACTCCTCTAGAAGGCCACAACAGAATCGCACCATGTGTGCCTAAAACCAATGAATCGCCGCTCCCTGAAGCAGGGACGGTAACCCTTAGATCATCCCGGAGCACAGACAAACCCAATATCCATTAACTGACACCCTCACAATAGCTCTACGAAGTTAAATAATCTGATTCAGTGCAAAACACCTACATCAAGTCATACCTAAAAGTATCATCATCTATCTGATCAAACTACGTCAAAACTGACCATACTCAGAAATGGAACATCCACCTGGGTCTCCAGACCCCCAATAGGTACCACACACAACCGACACACGCGGTCCGTAACAACAACATCACCCACGAGGGCGAGCACATGAACAGATGTAACAAAAGATTCACGGGGCGTATCCAGAGAATGGGCTAAAATATGATGAACATGTGAATATGAAAAACCGAAATCAAATAAAAACTAAAGCTTCTCGTGACAGACTGAGACAATACCCGGGATCAGAGCATCAGAAGCCATCTCATCTGGTCTGGTTGAAAATGCATAAAATTGGGCCTGATCACCACCGAATCGACCTCTCCCTCTAGGGCGGCCCCTACCTGCTTGACCCCCACCTCTAGCTGCCTGGGAGGGCAATGCAGCTACTGAGTCTGAAACCGCAGGCTGACTCTTCTGCTGATGTACCTCTCGCAAGACAAAACCTCTTAATATGGCCTACATCTCCACATTCAAATCAACCTCTCTCGGAGAATGGCATTGGGGACTGAAGGGAACCCCTAGCACCAGGATAACCACTAGAATAACCAGGCATAGATGAACTCTGAACCGATGGTGTCCAAGATGAACTCTGAGCTGGCAGGGCACTAAAAGATGGGTGCACCTGATGCGAACTGTGAGGATCATGACCAACTGATCCACTATGATAACTTGAGCGACCTGGCTGAGCCTGCCTGAATGGACGGCCTCTACCGGGTTGAGGCGGCCCCCTGAAGGAACCCCACCACAACTCCCAGATCCTTGATACCTCTTGGACTCCCTCTCGATCCGCTCCTGGCGGCGAACTGACTCAATCTCTCTGGCAATGTCAACCACCTTCTCAAAAGAAGCGCCAGATACCCTCTCCCTGGTCAGGAAAATTCGAAGTTGATAAGTGAGGCCATTAACGAACCTCCTGATCCACTCCCTATCCATGGGAACTAGCCAAATAGCATGACGGGGCAACTCGGAGAACCTCATCTCATACTGCATCGCGGTCATGTCCTCCTAGCGCAACTGCTCGAACTCCCCGCGCATCTCCTCCCTGCGGGACTGTGGTATATACTTCTCCAGGAACAGAATGGTGAAATGACACCAGGTAAGGGGTGCTGCATCAGCAGGTCTACGCCTCTCATAGGCCTCCCACCAAGCGAGTGCAGCTCCTGTAAACTGGAAGGTAGTAAACGGGACCCCACTAGCCTCTAGTATTCCTGCTGTACGACGGATCCTCTGACACTTGTCCAAAAATCCCTGGGCTTCCTCGCCCTCAGTACCACTAAAAATCAGAGGCTAGAGTCTACTAAACCTCTCTAACCTGCGTTGTTCGTCATCTTCCAAAGCTGGGACCACAAAATCCTGGGCTGGGGCAACCGGCTGCACTGAAGCTGTCCCCGGTGTCTGAAGCCCCTGAGTAACCTGCTCAGGTGTCCGGGCAACTGGAGTCTAAGTGCCTCCCCCGGCCTGAGAAGTAGAAGCAGTACTAGACATGGCGACGGCCTGTGCCAGGCTGGTGCACACCGTCAAAATCTGGGCTAGGGTCTCCTGAAGACCCGGAATCACAATGGGCATTGCTGGTGCCTGAGCCTCTCCTGCTAGGATCTCAACTGCGGGGACCTGATCCTGAGCAGTGGGAGGGTCCACAGGTACTGCCCCGGCTGCTGAGCGGGATGCACCCCTCCCTCTGCCACGGCCTCGACCTCCAGCTGGTCTTGCTGTTGTCTGATCACCATGATAGGTAGTACGATTACTCACCATCTGTGAGAGAATGAAAATAACAGAAGTTTAGTTCCAGAATTCAACAGAGTCGGACGACAAAATTCAATAATGTAGGATTTTTCCTAAAGGTTTTGTAGCCTCTCGAAGATAAGTACAGACGTCTCCGAACCGATCCACAAGACTTCTACTAAACCTGCTCATGACTGGTGAAACCTATTTAACCTAGGGCTCTGATACTAACTTGTCACGACCCGATTTCAGAGTCGAGATGGCGCATGTCATGGAAACAGGAAAGCCGCCCCTTTCATCTAATCTAAATTCAGTTTCCATTAAAAATACAATTTTAAACGAAATTATTAATAATACTAAGAGTTTGAAGTTTAAAAACAATATTTGAAACAAAAATTTAAAATTTTCAACCCCGGATCCGGTGTCACTCAGTCATGAGCTGCAATATCATAAAATAGAGAAAAGGAGAAATAGACAACATAGTCTCAAAATAAGTGCAACAGGTGGAATAAGGAAGAGAAGACGAGGTCGCGATCGCCAGCTGCTACCTCGACAACTCCAATGAAAACTCTGACAGCTGCTCAATATTCATTACCGGGTCCCGGTGTACCTAGATCTGCATACAAGGTGCAAGGGGTAATGTGAGTACACCAACTCAGAAATAACGAACCCAAACTGTGGGCTGAGAGGTAGTGACGGACAAAACCTCAGAATTTACAATAAACAGTATACAGAAATTAGACATGCTAACTGTTTATCAGAATGAGTAAATATGCCAAGTGTGCCAGTATACTCTACATGCCATCATAAAAATAAATGTATGAAACCAGTGTGGATATGCACATAGTTCTCACAACCCTCACACAGCAGTCAACTCAATACCGTATATGGCTCTCAGGCCCAGGGAAAAGTCCATCCCGCAATGTACATAATCATTGGTGACTGTAGTCACTCCATACTGAGGAAAAAGGCCAATCCAGCCCCACGGAGAAATTTCATCTCCAGAATACCACACCCGGACAAGATCCATGTCTAGGGACGATCCATCCCTCGCATAACATCCACTTTGGACACGATCCATGCCCAGGGAAAATCCATCCCTCAACATCAATGCACTCATTGGGGGTGTAAAGACTCCGGAGGGGCCCTAGTGGCCCAAGCGCTATATCAAGCCAACGAAGGCATGATTTAAGTATCGCTGCAGTGTGCAGTCCGATCTCATAACTATCTCAATAATAGGCTCTCGGCCTCACTCAGTCATTACTCTTTCAGTCTCACTCACATGGGTCACAGATGCATCCATCAGCCCGAAACAATGATAAGTATGCATATAATTAACAATACTGAGACTGAGATATGATGTGATATGCTATAACAGGACTGAGTATATGAAATCAAATAATCACAAAAATGAGACAGTAATATACGACCACTCGAGTCACAGCATTTTCGGCGTGAAGCCTAGCATTTATACTTAACATGATTTCTAACATGTTCACAATTACCACATTAATAGAAGCACAGATATCATCAGGGAATAATCACAAAGCGGTGCCATGGGATAAGTCAGGCCACAAATACTCGGTGCACGCCCATCACTTGGCATGCATGTCACCTCGATTATAGTCATAAATCATTTAGCTCGGGGTTTTGAACCCTCTGAACCAAGTTTGAAAACGTTACTTAGCTTAAAACCAGCTAAAATACTATTCCGCAGTTTCTTTGCCTCTAAATTTGGCCTCCGAGTGCTCCAAATCTACCAAAAATCAGATGTATATCATTATAATATGCCAAGGAATGAACCCTAATCGAAATTATCAAAAATAATCAAAAATTCTGAAATTGGTCAAACCCGAACCCCGAGCCCACGTCTCGGAACTCGATGAAATTTGCACCAAAAAGATCCTTATCCTCCCACGAGTCTATACATACCAAGAACACTGAAATCGGAGTCCATATGACCCCTCAAATTCCCATTTTAAGGTCTCTAAACCACAAGCCCTAATTACCTATTTAAGCACGATTTTCCCCAAAGTTCCACCAGTAATCCGACCTTTAATCACATATAAACGAGTTTTAAGTCCAAAATCCTTATCTCAATGAAGAACTATCGCTTTCCCTCTTGAAAAACCCTTCAAAAGCTTCAAACCCGAATAATAATGGTGAAAGAATGACCAAAATTCGCTAAGGGTTCTTTTTATAGGTTCTGCTCAGCAATGACCGCACATGCAGTCCTTTTCTCGCACCTACGGTCCCAGGTGCGCACCTGCGAAAATGAATTAAGTCCAGACTTCCGCACCTGCGGCCCTCTTCTCGCACCTACGGACTCGCAGGCGCGACCAGGCGTCCGCACCTGCGCTCCTTGACCAGGTCCCCCTCTTCTGCACCTGCGACAAATCCTCCGCACCTGCGACCTCGCAGGTACGGTCCAGGTCTCGCACCTGCAACCTTTGCTGACCCAGCTAACTTCCGCATCTGTGGAGCCTTGTCCACTTCTGTGGGCCCGCACCTGCGATTCCCCATCCGCAGGTGCGGAAACACCAGAAAGTTTACCACCAGCAACTTCAAAATGCCAAAAATCATGTCGTTACCCATCTGAACTCAACCTAAGGCCCTCGGGACTCCAACCAAAAATACAAACAAGTCATAAATGATCACTCAGACTTAGTCGAACTCTCGGAACACCCAAATAACATCGAAACACCAAATCAACCCATGATTCAAGCCTAAAGATATTCAAACTTCCGAAATTCACCAACAATGCCGAAACTAACAAAACCTCGTATGAATGATATGAAAATTTGCACACACATCCAGAATGACACTACGAACCTGCTCCAATTTCCGGAATTCCATTCCGACCCCGATAGCCTATTTTCCACTGCCGATCAGAAATCGCCAAAAACTGACTTTCGCCAATTCAAGCCTAATTCTTCACCGGACCTCAAAACTACATTCCGAACACACTCCTAAGCCCCAAATCACCTAAATAAGCTATCCGAGCCATAAAATCTACATTCCGGGGTTGTTTACCTATAAGTCAATTCCCGGTTGACTTTTTCAACTATTGAGCTCATTTAAGAGACTAAGTGCCTTAATTCTCACTACGACCACTCTGAACCCGAGTCAACCAACCTAACACCACATAAAAGAGATGAACCACACAAGTAATGAAGCAGAAATGAGGGAAACGGGCTAAACTCTCGGAACGACTGGCCGCGTCGTTACAAAGACACATGCCTGAAGAAATAGTTACTAGGTGGAATTATACTTATTTATTCCTAAGATGTTGTTATAAATATAGTATGCCTATAACTGAAGTTGCTAATTCTCATTTTACCGATCCTAGCCGTTTGTTAACATCTATAACTTGGGATGTCATTGAAGATGTTGTACAATTTTTACAAAATTTTATGTGGCTACACTTGAGTTTTCTGGAACTTATTATCCTACTATTGTAAATGGTTTAGTTCATATTGTTGAAATTTCTCTTTTACTACATAATTTGAAGAAGAAAGATGGATATACTTTTGTTGTTGAATCTATGTTAGATAAGTTTAAAAAATATTTCTACCCAATTCCCTCTATTTACCTAATTGGTGCTATTTTAAACTCTACTATCAAAATGATAAAGTATCGCCACTTAATCAGTGCTTTATATACTTATATGGATATTGGACCAACTGAAACTCCTGGTATTGACACTTGTATTTTTGATCTACACAGAAATTTACAAACTTTATATAATTATTATGCTAACATTATTGATGCTTCTTCGGTTGTAGACGCAAATATTCCTTCAAGTAATACTTCAACATCTGGAACAACTTTGGATGATGATGATGGTGTTCAAGATTATTGGATTTGGTCTACACTAGGAGAGCATCAACATACCAGTAGCCGAAATATTGATGAACTCCAATTCTACTTGCAAAAGTCACCGGAGCCCCTCACAAAGGATTTTCTACCACTGGAATGGTGGAGGAGCAACTCAAATCAATTTCCTGTTCTTTCGGCCATGGCTCGAGACATGCTAAATGTGCCTATTTCAATAGTCGCATCAGAGAGCACATTTAGCCAAGCAAGTTAGCAGCTAGGAGATACCCGTCATTCATTGGGCATCAACGCTTTGGAAATTCTAGTGTGCTTCAGAGATTGGATAAGATCAGAACGACGAAAGCAAGGGTGTGACGAGGTAGATGAAGAGGAGGACCAAGAAATTGGAGATATAATGGTTTATGGTACCGATTCAACCAATGCTGGAAATCAAGAACCTCATGTTGATATGGAAGAACTTACAAAATGATGCAAAACAAGTGATGTACTATTTTTTTTTATAATTGTTGTAAACTTTTAGTTTGCAAGTTCAAAAATAAAAAAAATAAAAAAAGAACTTGCAAATTAATTTGAAGTATTATATATTATTCAATAAAAATATCAAAGTTACTTACATATTATGATTGCCTATTAGTCTTATTAAATAATTTTTTGTAGTCACTTACTTTCAATTTTCAATTTTAAAATTTTAAAATTAAAATTTAAATATTTAAACTTTAAGTTTAAACTTCAAAGATTAATTCTAAGCTTTAATTCTAATCCTTAAAAGTTTGCAAACACTTAACTATCAATAACATTGAATAAGAAAAATATAATTTAATTAAAAAAGATATTAACCCGGCGCACCCGAGCCCCATTAAGCCTGAACCCGTACGGGCCCAATATAACTCGAAAAATCCCAGCTCGCCACCAGCCCGTTGTCCCCAGCCCATTAACAACCCGGTCTGTTACCGGACGGGCTGATTTTTTTTGTGTTCACCTCGTCCCAGCCCTCCCCGTAAAAACCTTTAATCCCAATGCATGGACTTACAACAAGAATTACCCCGAGGCACCACACCTCATGAACCATAATTCTAAATCTTACACCTATAGAACCTCGTGCCCACAATAACAATCACCTTCGCACGGCAAACTCCACGTGCTACCATGTGCTTTGCAACCGTGACAAATATCAATTTAGATAAGCGAGAGATACATTTAAACACTATAAAATATAATAACAATCTTGAATAAAGCAAGGTGTTATAATGAGTTTGTTTTAGAAATCAAATAAAGTAAAATGATATACATTTATACGAAATAGAGTATCGGATGGGTTTAGTTCAAAAATCAATAAAATTGAGTAAAAGTATCATTTTTAAATAAAGCAAAACATAAATTAAATTAATGAATTAAATATAGAATTCGTTAATGAAAAATATGATTACAATTTTAAGTAAGGTAAACATCTAACAGGGTGATGAGTATAATTTGAGAATCCAATTATAGTGAAAGTGCGATAACTATTTAGAATAATAAGGCACCGCATGAGATACCAAGTTCTATCTTAAGAGGCGCATAGAATAAAACATGTTAATAATTCTTTTATTTAAACCATTATGTTACCAACAACTCAACAACATATAATATAGTGTCTCCATGCAACTACATTCCCATTGACACTCAGACCACCAAGTTATAACGGATGCACAGATTGTCATGTTAAAGCAACACAACAAATCACGTAGAATGCATGACTCGCACAAGAAATCACAACCATTCCAACACCAAGATAGCAATGAATAACCCAACACAATCAAAATGTGGATGAATGATTGAAGGAAGAACAATGACCGTTCAAACCAACAGGTTATTCTAACATGGAATGTACAATGAAAATCACAACCAAGGTACCGCCTTGTGTTCACGTTTAACAATTTCAATCACAATCTTTCCTTATATCGCGCGTGAGCCTTACATTTTTAATAGGTTTTGAAAAAACAGTTTTTCCGAAATAGCTACACACACTTTTGCCCACCTTATGACACCGATTGTCTTCACGTAGTTTCCCTACAAGCAACACGCGTATAAGTCCCACCTTATACCGTCGCATTCACCTTAACCCCAATTCTTGTACCGCCGCATGCACGTCAATATCACATTACAATAACAACTCGCACCACAAGTGACTATATATCACAATTTTCCAACAATCAACAATATCAATTTCCACAACTATAGCCCACAGCTCGGCCACAACGGGTACAAGAATATCAACAACAATAATGAATGTAAAATTCTCAACACGGAAGATGTTTCAACAATAACAATTTCGCCTCAACGTGATAATGATTTTCACAACTTCAACACCAATAACTCAATAATGAGAGACAATGTATAACCACAATGTTAAAGAAGAATAACTCAAAATGGAAGATAAAATGTGTAGCATTGACTTCAATTAATTAAAATCAACAAGGGAAGGGATAACATGAACAATAACTTCAAATATGTTAATCAACAATGAGAGAGATACCACGAAAAATGACTTCAAATAACGATAATCAACAATAAGAGCGATAACATGTAATAATAATAGAAGTAACAAGTTTAACTAAGGCATGAGAGTAATTTATCAATTATGATGCAGAACAAGTGTTAACAAAATCATTTAAGGCATGTAAGGATAGACTAACACAATCAAGAATAGATTGACTATTTGAATTTTGAACATGATATGGCATTTCAATTAAAGCATGAAAATATTCTAAGTAGGCTAAACCGGTCAAATACCACGTACAATCCATGTATCCACTCATCACCTTGCGTACACGGCTTTCACATAACACAAATAAATCAATCAATACCAATTCCTAAGGGGTAGTTTCCCTCACACAAAGTTAGGCAAGACTTACATCAACTAGGCTAATTCAACACTCGAAAATAGATTTTCCCTTAAAATTCACCTCTACACGGCTCAAATCTAACCAAAATTGACTTATTAATATCAAACAATGCAAGAGAAACCAATTACAATAAATAAACCTATGATATTTGCATTTTCCCTAAAAAGTCAACAAAGGTCAATGCCGGACCCTCCTTGGATTTCGAATCCAAGCTTACCCGAGCGAAGTCCGAACTAATACAAGCTCACACGAATTAAAAACGATTCAATCGTAGTCTGATAGTTCAACGAATTTGCCAAAACATCGCTCTTGGGTATACATAACCTAAGAGTCAAACCCACACTAGTTGGGTCCCATATCTCCCAAAATACTCCTCGAAAACTCGCCAAATTCAAGTATGTTGTTCTCCTAATATAGGAGAACAAAATCCCAAAAGGAAATCGGGAAATAAAAGCCTATAACTCATTTTTAATTTTAAAATCTAGGACATAACCCTAGGTCTTGATTTAAAGAACTAAATGGGTTTTCAATTAAAATCATGGATTAAAGCTTAAAGCAAGGGAATGAATCAAAGAAAAAATACTTAGGTTATGGTTTAGACCTTACCCCATGGAATAAAATTGAATAATATCCTTTAAATCTCCCAATCCGAAATTTTCAAGATGAGAAAAACTCAACAACATTAATAATAAAAAGGTCAGTTGTTCTACCTCGTTTCTTGTGCCAAGATAGGCTTTTGAATTACTCCATTTGACCTTGTAACGAAGGAGATATGATGCTTTTAATATTTGAAAATAGTGCAGATTTCTAAATATAAATTCAGTGGCAATTTCATAATTAGTCTGAAAATATGGCAACCCAATTCTTGGTAAATGATCATAAATTCCTCATACGATGTTGAAACTTAATGATTTCAATTGATATGGTTCCAAAATTATGATACAGATATAATGGTTTAGTCGAAACATGACTCAATGGTCGTTTGCTCAATATGGTAACTGTTATGCTCAAACCGACGTGGAAAACGAAAATAACCACCATACAATCCAAACTTATCCAAAACCCATCAGAATTTAACCAAGCTTTATGGACATGTCCAAAAGCATCATACAAATTTATTGGAATAATTAACACTTGATTCCGAGTCTGTTTACCCAAAAGTCAAACCTTGATCAACTCTTCCAACTTAAAGCTTCTAAAACGAGAATCATTCTTCCAAATCAATCACGAACGACTCGAAAACCGAAACCAACCTTACACGCAAGTCATAATGCATGAAGCTACTCAAAGTCTCAAACCATCAAATGAAATGCTTGTCACGACCCCAAATCTACACTGGCCGTGATGGCGCCTATCGTAATACTAAGCTAGCCAATTTACTGAACATAATACAAGGAACTTTCAATTTAAACAATAACGCAATGTATCAAAAATATTGCACGTTTAGTATTTCAAAATCTGCAGATAATCAAAGAAAACATCTGAACAAAAATCCCCAAATCCCAGAGTCAACAGTCATGAGCACTAAATAGAACACATAATCTGACACGGAATTTTCTTAATACATCAAGTCTAGGAAAAATGTAAATATGCGACAAAAATGAGAGGGAGAAGGGTGGGGCTGCGAATGTCGTGTAGCTACCTCACAGTCTCCGACAAGCTCCACTGAGAACAAGCGAGCCTCACTCGATCCGGGCACCTAGATCTGCACACAAGGTGCAGGGAGTAACGTGAGTACACCAACTCAGTAAGTAACAAATATAAATAAGTACTTGAGCGCAGTGACGAGCTTTAAAATCATGTAAAGATCGTATAAGAAATATCAGTGGAAAACAGTAAAACAAGTCAGGAAATCTACGTTCCGAAAGTTTCATAAACTCCATTTTTTCCCCTTTCCCAATCTCATGTAAAACATTTATTCAACATTTATCGTTTAGAGGCAGAAATGCAAAGAAGAGTGAAAACAATAGTTTCATAGCAAATAAGCTCCTCGGGCACAGTGTCACTCACAAATAAAGCCTCTCGGGCAAGCCTCTCAGTCACTCGTGACTCATCTCTCGTCAATCAGCACTCAAGCTCAATAGGTATCATATAATAACCGCTGCGGCGTGCAGCCCGATCCATAAATAGTCGATTTTGCTCACTGGGGTGTACAGACTCCGGAGGGGCTCCTTCAGCCTAAGCGCTATATCGATGCGGCGTGCATCCTGATCCAATATAACGTTGCAGCGTGAAGCCCGGTCGAATATATATATCGCTGCGGCGTGCAGTCCGATCCAATATATATGTATATAACGTTGCAGCGTGCAGCCCGATCCATCACTATCCTCACAAATCCGGCTCTCAGCCTCGCTCAGTCATCACCCTGACAAGCCGCTCGGGTAACTCACCATAAAACACGGGGACTCAGCCCAAAATATCTTTCATTTGTTTGAAAACAGGGTGATAAACAGGAATAAACAATGAACAAGTATAAATCACGACTGAGATTATATTTTCTATCAAAAGCAGTGTGAGAATAGTAGTAAAACACCCCTGAGGGTCCAAACAGGTCAGCACAAGGCCCCAAACATGGCATACATTCCAAAATATAGTATAAATCTCTAAAACACAGAGTATCGTGTGATTTCAAATCAAATACGCGGCTCAATAGTTGTTACAGGAGAACCACATCACAATCCCTACCGGTGCACGCCCGCATGCCCGTCACCTAGCACTTATGTCACCTAATTTATCAAAACAATACGAAATACCGGGGTTTCATACCCTCATGTCAAGATTTACGTTCGTTACTTACCTCAAACCAGAAGAAAACTACTTCGCGATGCCTTTGCCTCTCAACTCGGCCTCAACACTCTCCGAATCTATTCAAAACAGATTCATATCATCAAAAATATGCTAAAGGGACAAAGCCCACTCGAAAATATGCAGTTTACATCAAAAATCATGAAATTGGCCAAACCCGACCCCCGGTCCCATGTCTCGGATTTCGATAAAAATCACAAAACTAGAATCATTATGCTCTCACGAGTTCATGCGTACCAAATACATCAAAATCGGAGCCCAAATGGCCCCTCACTTCCCCAATTCAAACTCTCAAGTTTCAAGCCCTTAATCTTCCAAATTTCACCACTAAAACATGATTAAACAATGGGATGATCGCCATAAACACAAGATGCAATGTCCATATAGCTTACCTCACTGAATACACTTGATTCCCCCTTGAAATCCCAGCTCAAAGCTCCAAAATCCGTCAAAAATGGTGAAGAAAATGAGAGAAATTTGTGAAGGCAACCTTATATAGGTTTTGCCCAACGATATCGCACCTGCGACCACAATCCCGCACCTGCGGAAAATCGCTCGCAGGTGCGGAATCTCACTTAAGCCAAATTTCCACATCCGCGGTCCTCAACACGCACTTGCGGGCCCGCAGGTGCGACCCAACTGCCGCACCTGCGGCTCCCCATCCGCAGGTGCGGCCACACCAGAAGGTCTGCACCAGCAGCCCTTTGCTGCATTTTTCCCAACTTCCAACCTTTCGAAATCATCCGATATCAATCTCGAGCCCCTCGGGGCCTCAACCAAAAGTACCAACAAGTCATATATACATACAGCAACCTAGTCGAACCCTCGGAACGCTCAAAATAACATCAAAACACCAAATCAAATCCAAATTCAAGCCTAAGGATTTCTAAACTTTCGAAAATCGTCAACGATGCCGAAATCACCCAAACCACACCCGAATGAGCACACATCCCAAATGACACTATGGACTTGTTCCAACTTCCGAAATTCCATTCCGAACTCGATAACTAATTTTCCACTGCCGACCGGAAATCGCCAAAAATCTAATTTCGCCAATTCAAGCCTAATTATACTCCGGACCTCCGAATGACATTTCGAACACACTCCTAAGTCCCAAATCACCTAATGAATCTATCTGAGCCGCAAAACCCATATTCCGAGATCATTTACCTACAAGTCAACTTCCGATTGACTTTTCCAACTAAATCACCAGTCAAAGAGACTAAGTGTCTTATTTCTTACCACAACAACCCAAACCCAAACCCAAAACAATCAACCCAATGCAACACAAAAGAGCTGAACCAAACAAGAACGAAGCATAAATGAAAAGAAAATAGGGCTAAACTCTCGGAACGACCGGTCGGGTTGTTACATTCTCCCCCTCTTAAACAAACGTTCGTCCTCAACGGGTCTAGGAACATACCTGGAGTCTCAAATAGGTGGGGGTATCTGCTCTGCATCTCCCGCTCGCCCAGGTGTCCTCCTCCACCGGCTGCCCTCTCCATTGCACTTTTACTGGAGTTATATCCTTAGACCTCAACCTTCTGACTTGATGACCCAAAATAGCCATTGGCTCTACCTCATAAGACATATCACCCTCAAGATGAACCGAACTGAAGTCCAAAACATGAGACGGGTCACCAATATACTTCCAAATCATGGAAACATGAAATACCAAATGCACGCTTGACAAGATAGGTGGCAAGGCAAGTCTATAAGCCACATCTCCAACCCTCTGAAGCATCTCAAAAGGCCCAATCAACCGGAGACTCAACTTTCCCCTCTTTCCAAACCATATAACACCCTTCATGGGTGACACCTTCAGCAGGACCTTCTCCCCAGCCATGAAAGATACATCCCGGACCTTCCGGTCCGCATAACTCTTCTGCCTCGACTGCACCGTGCGAAGCCGCTCCTGAGTCAACTTCACCTTATCCGAAGCATCCTGTATCAAATCCGTACCCAAGAGTCTGGCCTCACCCGACTCAAACCAACCGACCGGAGATCTACACCTCCTCCCATACAAAGCCTTATATGGAGCCATCTGAATGTTCGACTGGTAACTATTATTATATGCAAAGTTCGCGAGTGGCAGAAACTGGTCCCATGAACCCCCAAAGTCGATAACACAAACGCGCAACATGTCCTCCTAAATCTGAATAGTGCGCTCGGACTGCCCGTCCGTCTGAGGGTGAAAAGTCTTGCTCAACTCAACCTGAGTACCCAACTCTCCCTGCACGGACCTCTAGAAATGTGGTGTGAACTGAGTTCCTCTGTTGGAGATGATGGAAATTGGAACACCATGCAGTCGAACAATCTCCCTGATATAAATCGCAGCTAGTCGCTCCGAAGAATAAGTAGTACTAATAGGAATGAAGTGAGCGGACTTAGTCAGCCGATCCACAATAACCCATGTAGCATCAAGCCTCCTCGAAGTCTGTGGGAGTCCAACTACAAAGTCCATGATGATTCGCTCCCACTTCCACTTAGGAATAACCAAACTCTGATGCAATCCACCTGGTCTCTAGTGCTCGTACTTGACCTGCTGGCTATTGAGAAACCGATCTACAAATCCAACAATATCCTTTTTCATCTGCCTCCACCAATAATGCTGCCTCAGAACCTGATACATTTTTGCGGCACCCGGATGGATGGAATACCGCGAGCTGTGGGCCTCCTCAAGAATCAAATCCTGAAACCCATCTAAATTAGGCTCACATATCCGACCCTGCATCCTTATAACACCATCATCGCCAATAAATACATCCCTGGCATCACCTCGCCAGACCCTATCCTGAAGAACAAGCAAGTGTGGGTCATCATATTGGCGCTCTTTGATGCGGTCATAAAGAGAAGACCTGGAGTCTACACAAGCCAATACCCGGCGGGGTTCCGATAGATCCAACCTCACTAACTGGCCCGCTAAGGCCTGAACATCAAGTGCTAATGGTCTCTCAGCTGCTGAAAGATATGCTAGACTCCCCAAACTCTCTGCTTTACGACTCAAGCCATCAGCCACTATGTTGGCCTTCTCCGGATGGTATAGAATACTGATATCATAGTCCTTGAGAAGCTCCAACCATCTTATCTGACACAAATTTATATCATTTTGCTTAAACAAGTGTTGCAGGCTACGGTGATCAGTAAAAAACTCACAATGGACCCCATATAAATAAGGACGCCAAATCTTCAAGGCGTGAACAATGGCTGCTAGCTCGAGATCATGCACTGGGTAATTCTTCTCATGAGTCTTCAACTGGCGTGAGGCATAGGCAATCACCCTGCCCTCCTACATCAAAACACAACCAATGCCTATCCTCGAGGCATCACAATACACGATATAAGAACCTGAAGCGATATCAATACTAATACTGGAGCTGAGCTCAAAGCCATCTTGAGCTTCTGGAAGCTCTCCTCACACTCGTCTGACCACCTGAACAAAGCACCCTTCTGAGTCAATTTGGTCAAGGGTAAAGCAATAGAAGAAAACCCATCCACAAAGCGACGGTAATACCCCGCCAAACCAAGGAAGCTCCTAATCTCTGTAGCTGAGGACGGTCTGGGCCAACTCTGCACCGCCTCTATCTTCTTCGGATCAACCTGAATACCCTCGCTGGACACCGCGTGCCACAAGAAAGCTACTGAGCCAAGCCAAAACTCACACTTGGAGAACTTTGCATAAAGTTTCTCCTCTCTCAATATCTACAATACAACCCTCAAATGTTGAGCATACTCCTCCTGGATACGAGAATACACCGGGATGTCATCAATGAACACAATAACAAAGAAATCCAAATATGGCTGGAATATGTTGTTCATCATATGCATGAATGCTGCTGGGGCATTGGTCATCCCAAAAGACATCACCAAAAACTCATAGTGGCCATAACGGATCCTGAAAGCCGTCTTAGAAACATCTGAATCTCAAATCTTCAGCTGATGGTACCCAAATCTCAAGTCAATCATAGAGAATACCCTAGCTCTCTGAAGCTGATCAAACAAATCATCAATGCAAGGTAGATAATACTTATTCTTGACTGTAACCTTGTTTAGCTGCCTATAGTCAATACACATTCTCATGGAACTATCCTTCTTCTTCACGAACAACACCGGTGCACCCCAATGTGACACAGTAGGCCAGATGAACCCCTTTTCTAGGAGTTCCTGAAGCTGCTCTTTCAATTCCTTCAACTCCGCCGGTTCCATACGATATGGTGGAATAGAAATAGGTTGGGTGTCCGACACCATCTCAATGCCAAAATCAATATCCCTGTCGGGCAACATGCCCGACAAATCAGTAGGAAACACGTCCGGATACTCACGGACTACAGGAACAGAATCAACAGTGGGAGTCTCAGCACTGACATCCCTCACAAAAGACAAATAAGACATACATCCTTTCTCTACCATACGCTGAGCCTTCAGGTACGAAATCACCCTACTAGGCACATAATCAATAGAACCTCTCCACTTGACTCTCGGACATCCCGGCATCGCTAAGGTCACGGCCTTAACGTGACAATCTAGAACAACATGACATGGAGATAGCCAATCCACGCCCAATATCACATCAAAGTAAACCATGCTAAGCAATAACATGTCCACTCGGGTCTCCAGACCCCCAATAGATACAACACATGACCGATACACTCGGTCCACAATAATAGTATCACCCACCGGAGTCGACACATGAACAGATGTGACTAGGGACTCGCGGGGCATATCCAGAAAATGGGAAAAATATGATGAAACATAGGAATACGTGGAACCAGGATCAAATAAGACCGAAGCATCTCGGTGAAAAACTGAAACAATACCTGTAATCACTGCATCGGAGGTCATAGCATCTGGCATGGCTGGGAGTTCATAGAAATGGGCCTGACCTCCACCTGATCGACCTCCCCCTCTAGGGTGGCCTCTAGTTGTTTGACCCCCACCCCTCACGGCCTGGGCGGGTGGTAAAGTAATTGGAGCTGATGTCGAGGGCTGACCCCTTTGCTATGAAGAACCCCCAAGAAAACAAGGACACTGCCACCTCATATGCTCAAACTCACCACACTCGTAACAACTCCCCAGTGCTGGAGATGGGGACTGAAGGGAACCCCTACCACCAGGATAGCCTTTGGAAGAATCAGACATAGATGAGTCCTGACCTGATGGTGCTCGAGATGAACTCTAGGCTGGAAGAGCACTAAATGATGGGTGCCCCTGATGAGAATTGTGAGGACCACGACCAGCGGATCCACCACGATAACCTGAGCGGCCCGACTGAGCCTGTCTGAATGGACGTCCCCTGCCGTGCTGGAACTGACCCTCCGAAGGAACACTACCATAACTACCAGATCCTCGAGGCCTCTTGGCCTCCCTCTCGTCTCACTCCTGGCGGCGCACCGACTCAATCTCTCGGGTAATATCAACTACCTGCTGAAAAGTAGCACCCGACACCCTCTCTTTGGTCATAAGAATAAGAAGCTGATACGAGAGGCCATCCACAAATCTCCTGATCCTATCTCTCTCTGTAGGTACTAGTCAAATAGCATGACGGGCAAGCTCAGAAAACCTCATCTCGTACTGTGACACCGTCATATATCCCTGTCGCAGCTGCTCAAACTGCCTATGCAGCTCCTTTCTGCGGGACTGTGGAACATACTTCTCTAAGAAGAGAGTGGAAAACTGCTGCCAAGAAATGGGGCTGCACTAACGGGCATACGCCTATCATAAGCCTCCCACCAAGTAAATGCAGCTCTTGAGAACTGGAAGGTAGTAAACGAGACCCCACTGGTCTCCAATATCCCTGTCGTGCGAAGCATCCTCTGACACTTGTCTAAGAACCCCTGGGCATCCTCGCTCTCAGCCCCACTGAAAGTCGGAGGTCAAAGACTCCCAAATCTTTCCAACCTGCGCTGCTCATTGTCAGCCATAGCTGGAACCACAAAATCCTGGGCCGGTGCAACCGGCTGAACTGGAACTGCCTTCGGGGTCTGAAGCCCCTGAATAACCTGCTTAGGTGTACGGGCAACTGGAGTCTGAGTGTCTCCCCCGGCATGAGTAGTAGAGGCTGAAGTAGAAATAGCGACTACCTGAGCAAGACTAGTGCATGCAGTTAGAATCTGCGCCAAGGTCTCCTGAAGACCCAGAATAACAATAGGCACAGTTGATGCCTCAGCTGGTCCCACTGGAGCATCTGTGGCTGGGACCTGATCTGGAACAATAGGCGGGTCTATGGGTACCGCCCCGGCAGCTGTGCTGGCTGCATCTCTACCTCTACCTTTACCACGACCTCAACCGCGACCTCGACCCCTCATGGGTCCCACTGGTGGCTGATCGCCCTGACCGGTAGCGCGTGTCCTCACTATCTGTGAGAGAATGAAACAATAGAAGTTTAGTTGCCAGAATCAATAGATTCGCACGACAAGAATTCAAGAAATGTGAGATTTTTTCCTAAGGGTTCCGCAGCTTCTCGAAGATAAGTACAGACGTCTCCGTACCGATCCGCAAGACTCTACTAAACCTGCTCATGACCGATGAGTCCTATGTAACCTAGGCTCTGATACCAACTTGTCACGACCCCAAATCTACATTGGCAGTGATGACGCCTATCGTAGTACTAGGCTAGCCAATTTACTGAACATAATACAAGGAACTTTCAATTTAAACAATAACGCAATGTATCAAAAATCTTGCACGTTTAGTATTTCAAAATCTGCGGATAATCAAAGAAAACATCTGAACAAAAATCCCCAAACCCCGGAGTCAACAGTCATGAGCACTAAATAGAACACATAATCTGACACGGTATTTTCTTAATACATCAAGTCTAGGAAAAATGTAAATATGCGACAAAAATGAGAGGGAGAAGGGTGGGGCTGTGAATGCCGTGCAACTACCTCACAGTCTCCGACAAGCTCCACTGAGAACAAGCGAGTCTCACTCGATCCAGGCACCTAGATCTGCACACAAGGTGCAGTGAGTAACGTGAGTACACCAACTCAGTAAGTAACAAATATAAATAAGTACTTGAGCGCAGTGACGCGCTTTAAAATCATGTAAAGATCGTATAAGAAATATCAGTGGAAAACAGTAAAACAAGTCAGGAAATCTACGTTCCGAAAGTTTCATAAACTCCATTTTTCCCCCTTTTCGAAACGCATGTAAAACACTTATTCAACATTTATTGTTTAGAGGCAGAAATGCAAAGAAGAGTGAAAACAATAGTTTCATAGCAAATAAGCCCATCGGGCACAGTGTCACTCACAAATAAAGCCTCTCGGGCAAGCCTTTCTGCCACTCGTGTCATCTCTCGTCAATCAACACTCATACTCAGCACTCACGCTCAGTAGGTATCATATAATAACCATTGCAGTGTGTAGCCCGATCATAAATAGTCGACTGCTCTCTAGGGGTGTACAAGCTTCGGAGGGGCTCCTTCAGCCCAAGCGCTATATCGCTGCGGCGTGAAGCCCGATCCAATATATATGTATATAACGCTGCGACGTGCAGCCCGATCCATCACTATCCTCACAAATTCGGCTCTCAGCCTCGCTCAGTCGTCACCCTCACAAGCCGCTCGGGAAACTCACCTCAAAACACGGGGACTCAGCCAAAAATATCTTTCATTTGTTTGAAAACAGGGTGATAAATAAGAATGAACAATGAACAAGTATACTCATGACTGAGATTATATTTTCTATCAAAAGCAGTGTGAGAATAGTAGTAAAACACCCCTGAGGGTCCAAACAGATCGGCACAAGTCCCCAAACATGGCATACAACCCAAAATATAGTATAAATCTCTAAAACACGGAGTATCATGTGATTTCAAATCAAATACGCGACTTAATAGTCGCTATGGGATGGACCACATCACAATCCCTACCGGTGCACGCCCACACGCCTGTCACCTAGCATGTGCGTCGCCTCATTTATCAAAACAATATGAAATACCGGGGTTTCATACCCTCAGGTCAAGATTTACGTTCGTTACTTACCTCAAACCGGAAGAAAACTACTCCGCGATGCCTTTACCTCTCGACTCGGCCTCAACGCGCTCCGAATCTATTCAAAACAAATTCATATCATCAAAAATATGCTAAAGGGACAAAGCCCACTCGAAAATATCCAATTTACATAAAAAAATCCCGAAATTGGCCAAACCCGACCACCGGGCGCACGTCTCGAATTTCGATGAAAATTACAAAACTAGAATCCTTACGCTCTCACGAGTTCATGCATACCAAATACATCAAAATCGAACCCCAAGTGGCCCCTCACTTCCCCAATTCAATCCCTCAAGTTTCAAGCCCTTAATTTTCCAAATTTCACCACTAAAATATGATTAAGCAATGGAATGATTGCCATAAACACAAGATACAAAGTCCATATAGCTTAATTCACTGTATACACTTGATTCCTCCTTGAAATCCCAGCTCAAAGCTCCAAATTCCATAAAAAATGGTGAAGAAAATGAGAGAAATTTGCGAAGGCAACCTTATATAGTTTCTGCCCAGCGATATCGCACCTGCGACCACAATCCCGCACCTGCGGAAAATCCCTCGCAGGTACGGAAACTCACTTAAGCCAAATTTCCGCATCTGCAGGCCCGCAGGTGTGACCCAACTTCCGCACCTGCGCCCCCAGGCCAGGTTCCTCTTTCCGCATCTGCGCAACGTGTTCCGCACCTGCGCCTTCGCACCTGCGGCTCCCCATCCGCAGGTGCGGCCACACCAGAAGGCCTGCACCAGCAGCCCTTTGCTGCATTTTTCCCAACTTCCAACCTTTTGAATCATCTGAAATCAATCCTGAGCCCCTCGAGGCCTCAACCAAAAGTACTAACAAGTCATATATCAATATAGAAACCTAGTCGAACCCTCGGAACGCTCAAAATAACATCGAAACACCAAATCGAATCCAAATTCAAGCCTAAGGATTTCTAAACTTCCAAAAATCGCCAATGATGCCGAAACCACCCAAACCACGTCCGAATGACCTGAAAATTTACACACACATCCCAAATGACACTACGAACCTGTTCCAACTTCCAGAATTCCATTCCGAACCCGATAACTAATTTTTCACTGCCGACCGAAAATCGCCAAAAATCCAATTTCGCCCATTCAAGCCTAATTCTACTCCGGACCTCCGAATGACATTCCGAACACACTCCTAAGTCCCAAATCACCTAATGAAGCTATTCGAGCCACAAAACCCATATTCTGAGATCATTTACCTACAAGTCAACTTCCGGTTGACTTTTCCAACTAAATCACCAATCAAAGAGACTAAGTGTCTCATTTCTCACCACAAACCAACCCGAATCCGAACCAATCAACCCAACGCAACACAAAAGAGCTGAACCAAACAAGAATGAAGCAGAAATGGAAAGAAAACATGGCTAAACTCTCGGAACGACTGATCGAGTCGTTATAGTGCTAAAACTCAAAACGATATCGGTTGGATCATTAAATACAGAATGCGAATACGTTTTTATTGTAAGTTTTTTCTCGTTCTCTCTCTTTTTATTTTTTTTATTTGTTTTTTTATGTTTTTCCACTTTTCGATCTACTATAAATCTTTGTTAGCTAAATAATTTGCAAATAAAATTAGAAAAAACCTATCTACCCCCACCTATAATTGTTAGTACTTAGTTTCCACAATTAAACAAGACTTTCATCTTAGAATTTTGATAAGAACTTCTGGAAATAGAAGTACTGCACCAAGAGTATAAATAGAAACATGGATGGCTAATCCGGATTATCGAAGCCCTCTCCGGTTAGCTAATCCAAAAATGGATAACTTGAATTTAATAAAACAAATATTTATGTATTTTATTATTCCAATATTATATATGCTTGAAAAATATTATTAAGACCATAATATAGATTAAAAAGAGAGAAAGTATTAAAATATTAAAAAAATAAAAAAGACAAAGCTCGATAACTATAAGGTACAATTAAATATTTGGCCCCGAAAAAGTTGAAAGATTTGGTTGAATGACCTCCTCTGTGCTATTAGATATATTTAAGTGACTTTTCTGTTATAAATAAAAAAAAAAAAAAATTTATTAGATAATTCGGATACTTGAGTGATCATTTAAGTAATGGATCAAAATTTCTTTTAACAACAACTAGGGAAGAATAAAAAGATGAATAGATAAAGAAATTATCTATCCTTTTGCATTAACGCGGGAAAATTCGTGTGTCAATGTCATATCGGGCCAAGTCCCATTCTATTACGGGCATCTGAAATTGACCCGATTGGTCCTCACATTTTAACAAACTACAGTCCTGCTAATGGAGCTTCAATGGTGGATGCATTTAGCAGTATATACTTCCTAAATGAACACTGAATAGAGGCTTAGTTAGAAAAAGGGGAACAAAAACCCTAGCTGATTTGAAGTAAAAACCCTAGTTCAAATTATTTTTTAATCAGTTGAAATGGAGAGTGATAGTCCAGAAATACCGAAGAAGGGCAAATCAAAAACCCCTCGAAAACCCAAAGATAGCGTTCTCAAACAGAGTTTGTTCTCTCTCCCTCTTTATATGCGTGTGTATATGTGTGTGGAGACTGCTGAGCTTAATCGTTTGTAATTTTTTTTTTTCTTGTTTAACTTTCGGTTTATGTTTTGAATTTTGTGCAGAGTCTCCAGCTGAGTTCTTTGCTGATAACAAGAACATTGCGGGTTTTGACAATGTGAATTTCTTACATGCTTATTATCTCTCTGTATTTCTAATGTTACAGATTACGATCTCAAATAGTTTTGTGCAATCATGATTAAATTTGATGATTTAAGGTTATCAATGAAATATTATTGTTTTGTTGGCATTTTAAGAGTGATATATTATGGTTCAAACCCCAGTGAAAGCGAATAAGACTAGGTTACTTTTTTCACAAAAGCCTTGGTGGACAAAGTTAGCTGGATGTGAGGTAGCAAGTACCTAGTGGAATAGTAAATAGTTGCACACAAGCTGGCCCAAACACCTCCTTGGTTTTAAAAAAGAGTGATTTATTACTTGTAACTGAAGTTGTCATTAACTAAGGTGCAGTGCTAGCTGCAAAGTTAGGTATGTACCGAATGAATCTAGGTGCACGATATTTATGCAAATGAAAACATTCCCAAGTCTAAATATGCAGAGTTTCTAGTTATTACTTATTACAAACATTAAGTCAAGATCTGCTTATAACAACACCAACAACAAACATTAAGTCAAGATCTTAAGTATCAGGTTCTATTTTGAGAAAATTTTGCGCACCCAAGGCTATAACTTAACAACAACAACAACAACAACCCAGTAAAATCCCAAAAGTAAGGGGTCTGGGGAGGGTAGTGCGTACGCGGACCTTACCCCGGCCCCCATGGAGTAGAGAGGTTGTTTCCAATAGACTCTCAACTCAAGAAAACGAAAAAGACAAAAAAGACAATATATCAGTACCATCAACAGAAACCATAGAAATAATAAAGCATTATAAGAAACCAAAAACATAGTTGAAAGGCAATACGATAACCCAAGGGTATGACTTAGTGGTCAATTAAGTGTGTCAAAACCTTGGAGACCAGGTGCAAATCCCACGGGGACAAAAATCACTAGGATGGTCAATTAAGTGTGTGAAAAGTGAAAACCTTGGAGACCAGGTTCAAATCCCACATAGACAAAAAATATTAGGTGATTTCTTCCAATCTACCTAAGCCTTAGTGGACGGAGTTACCCAGTAGTTGCGCTGGTGAGAGACAATATGTATCCAATGGAATAGTTTAGATGCACTTTGGACACCACCATTATCAAAAAAGTTAGAAAATCTTGGATGCCTCAATGTGAGAACTTAGATCAAATATGAACTACATATTTTCCAAGAGAAATAATTTTCTTATAGAGATTTTCCAAGTGAAATAGTTTGATTGAGAGCAGAATAAAAGAAATGCAGAAGTCATAAAAGGATTACTGAAAAGGGAAAATGAATGCAAACTAAAGTAAAAGAGAAAAAAGAGAAACAAAGTGGTGCAAGGTCTAGGCGGGTGCAAATTGTCCTAGATACCACCGTAATTTAAAAATATTGCATGCCTCAATATTTTCCTAAAGAAATAGATCAAGTATGAACTAAATATTTTCCAAGAGAAATTTTTGTATATAAAGATTTTCCTAGAGAAATTGTTTGATAGAGGAGCAGAATTTTAAAAAAGAAGTAGAAACCATAAATGGATTACTGAAAAGAAAAAACGAATGCAAACGAAGAGTAAAACCGTAAAAGCAAAAGTGAGAAACAAAGGGGTGCATGGTCTCCATAGAACTATATATCGAGTCTTTAGCTTTACGAAGATATTGCACTTGGTTAACAACGGTTATATAGGAGAGGAGAAGCTGGTACCTCAAAATTGTAGGTACCTTTACAATAGAAAAGGTTGAAAATTTAACTTGCATATGTCCCCTGCTTAGCATGTAATCAGATTGTTGATAACTCACTGTCATCAGTTAATTAATATACCCCTTTTCAAGAGGAGTCCCCAAAATTCATAACTACAGTAGAGTAGGTGGAGGTTTTAAGGTCACACATTGTTGCCATCAATCGCAAAAAGTTATCCATATTGAAGGGCATGTTGAAAGCATTAAATGAAATAGGCTCTTCCTCTTTTATAGCTTAAGATTTTCATGAGGTGGAACTTACTTCAGCAATGATACACTAATTTGCTTTAAATCACGCCGCTCTTCACCCTAACCAATGTGCTTGAGGTGTGGCAGTACCTTCGAACCATGCACCTTTGCCAACGGTGAAGAATACTTCTCATTTAAAGTATATTAGCCAAATTAGCCATTTCAAATGTATGAAACACGCCTAAAACTTTCCTATATTTATAAATTGTCTCTAGTTACTTTTTGTTCAATTTTTCAGCCCGGAAAATGTCTTTACACTACTGTGAGAGAACTTGTTGAGAATGCACTTGATTCTGCTGAATCCATATCTGAACTTCCTGTCGTAGAGATTACCATGTAAGTGATTATTGTTGTCTATTTTAGTAACTGCTTTAATGAGCTAACAAAAATTCATTAATGGAGAACCTTTCGTCATAGTGTTGTTTTGGTTTTTGTTATGCTCGTGTAGTGAAGAGATTGGCAAAAGTAAGTTTAATTCCATGATTGGTCTGGCTGACCATGAACGAAGAGATGAAGCTCTATATGATGATTTTGAGACAGCAAAGGCTCGTGAGGTGTGTAAGCAGTGATTTTGGTCTCACTTGGATGGCGTTCTGATTTACATCTTATGCTGACTGTTTGACATTTAGCGGATTTCAGTTGTGAACTAGTTTTCTCCCTGTTGTGCTACAGAAAAGACTTGCCAAGGAAGCTCGTCTTCTAGAGGTTCAAGCAAAGAATGCTGCTCTTGGGAAGAAAGGAAAAGACCCTGTAGCTACAAAGGCAGCTAAGGGTAGGGAGGCATCGTATTATAGGGTGACATGCAAGGTATGGCCTGTTTCTCTTTGTTTTTCTATATGCTGACGCTGTTCTCGGTATGGAAGACAACAAGTGTACATTGTCGAATTAAAGCAATCTCACTAGCAAGTTAGAGGGAGTTTATTTCCAGAATGACTTTACTCACTGTACTTGTTTCTAATATAGGATAATGGAAGAGGAATGCCACATGACGATATCCCGAATATGTTTGGACGAGGTTTTATGCAATCTCCATATCCAGTTATTTTCCCAGTCGAAATTTTTGCATATTCCTGCCTTTTGGTTTTTTCCAACTTTTGTTTTCTCTTGACCTTCTATTGGGAGGAGCGAAGGTGTTTTCGAGTGGCTTTTCTAGTTTAGTTATTAGGATTGATTTTTCCTGATATTATTGTAGATTCAAGTGGAAATCTTTGATTCTTTTTAACTCTGATATTGCTGCACATGATCCTTTTCCTAAGAAAGTATCTTCTGCAGTTTTGTCTGGAACAAAGTATGGATTGAAACAGACACGTGGGAAATTTGGTCTTGGTGCAAAGATGGTATGTTCAGAAATTGGTCTTAACCTAATCATTTGACTTTCTTTAACAATCACCTTCTCTCAATTGTTTGCACTCATAGTAAAGCATTTCTGTAACATTAGGTTAGTGTTGATCTTCTATCTCTTCTGGTCTTACATTTTAGTGTCTTAGTTGTTTGTGGTATCTTCTCTGCCTTGTTGCTATTATCTGTTTAAGAGGTGGCTGTGGGGGTGAGTGGGTGGATAATTTCTCTGAACTAAGAGAATATTCTCATACTGTTAGAGTGATCCTCCTAGTGATTTTAGCCTGTAATTCTTTTTTCCAGTTTAGTTGTGTTCATCCAGAAACGGATTTCAATGGATGTCAGCATATACCTTCATTCGAGATTTGATCCTTTTCTCTCATTTCTACAGGCATTGATTTGGTCCAAGATGAGTACAGGACTTCCCATTGAGATTACATCTTCCATGAAGAGCCAAAGTTATACCTCATTCTGTAGGCTGGATATTGATATTCACAAGTAAGCTATATTTCAGAATGCATAGTAACACAGAATTTTGTTTCGTGGTACATCACTGCATTACGCCTTTGCTTCAGGAATGTTCCTCACATTCATGTACATGAAAAACGGGAAAATAAAGAATGGTGGCATGGTGCTGAAATCCAGATTGTTATTGAAGGGAACTGGACAACCTACCGAGTATGTTTATTACATTGTCATTGTGACAGATGTCCTCCCAAGTTTCACCTCATTCAGGCAGTGAAAGCAACTTAACCAACTGATGCACCTTCTATATTTCTGAAAACTGATATTTTCTTTGTGTTTACAGTCCAAAATATTGCATTATATGCGACAAATGGCCGTCATCACGCCTTATGCACAATTCCTTTTCCAATTCATATCAGATTCTCCAGAGTACTCTCTCTCTCTCTCTCTCCCCTCTCCTTGATTGAATTAATTTGTTTGTGCAAGGCTACAAGCACATTCACTATCTTTGAGTTCATAAACCATGTCCATAATTTCTTCGGTTTCACTTTATTTTGAATTTATTGTAGGAAAAATGTGATAATTAGGTTCGCTAGAAGAACAGACATAATGCCTCCAGTTCCTCTTGAGACCAAGTATCATCCATCAGCTGTGGATATACTTCTTATCAAACGGCTTATAACAGAGACATCAAAACAGACCCTTCTGCAGTTCCTTCAGCATGAATTTGTAAACATTGGGAAGTCTCATGCAGAGCGTTTAATCGGTGAGAACTTGAAACTGATTGCATTCATCTATTTGAGGTCCCTTGTTAAAACTAAATTAGTTGGCAGTCAAGGGTGTCTGGCTAAAGATTACGTACTTGCTCTATGTATTATTGACAACGGAAAATAGTTCATCTGTTGATTGCATTCCGTTCAGCCACTAGTAGACAAAAGGCTCACCAACTTAATAGAGTTGGAAAAAATACAAATTTTTCCTTACTATCAGACTAGCAGAAGATAAGTTTGCATTTCAATTGGCTTTTTATGCACGGAGATTGTATTTTTAAAAATTGGCTTTTTATGGAACTCCAATGTTTATGATAAGCCTATTTTCCGTGGTTGCCACTTCTAGTGCTAATCTCATTATGTTTTTGGTTATTTCATTACAACTTATTTGGGTTAAGATTCATTCTCTTTGGTTGTAGCAAAAAGTTTGAGAATGAAATCTTTGATTTGTCAATCGAAATTCAAATTCTAGGACACAAAAATGCATCGCTTCATTAAATCACAATGCAACGTTTCTTTTAATTTTTTTTTGATATCTATATACTCCTTCCTTCAGGCTTGACAGGATATAGATTTAAAATATTAAGTTGATCTGTAAAAAGTAATTGAAGTTTTGGATTATAATATGGTTGCAAAGATAGATTGAAAAGAAAGATATCACATCAAAGAGTAAATTAAATGGTTAAATGTAGCTAAATTCAAGAAATCCGAACATCATATAATATAACATTGTATAATATTCTTCTCAAAAAGTGTCTCAACTATTTTGGGGTATAATATAACATTGTATAATTTTCTTCTCAAAAAGTGTCAAATATTTTGTATTAAACAAATTGTGATGTGTGAGAAATATGACACGGGATGTAGGTTTTATAGTGTTTCTAGTACCTTTTGTAGTGAACACCATAGTATGGTGTTTCCTCTTTGAGCGAAGAGATGTAGTCTATTCATCCAGGTCTTATTAAGTTATTCAAAATTTTAAATTTAAGTCTTATAGTGCACTAAGCTTCTTAAACACAACCAACAAAAAATATTTTTTTGCCTTAATGGGTGTCACTACTCTTCGACAACAAAAAAGTTATAGATCCTTTCCTCTATAGCTAAAGAATGATAACCCAAATGTAATACTCTTCCATTTTAATTTATATGACTCTTTCTGTTTTAAGACGTTCTAAAATGTTTGACATGGTTTCTTTATTAAGGTAAGCCTTGGGCTAAGCAGGAATGCCCTATCTATAGCCTACTTCTGATCTCTCTGCGCTTGGGACATCATTCTTTATTATGTCAAGACGGAATTCCGACATTACTGTCAACAAATCTTGGAATTTTCAAAAATTCAAATTCTTTTAACTATTGGTTCATTTAGTAGCAAGATTCGTTCATTCAAATTGGGTTATCTTTATTTCCCCAACCTCCCAATCATTACTTATTTACCTAATAAAAAAATTCATTCATTTACTTTTTACTATCACTAATATAATTATAATATTTCAATTCTATGTCCAGTTAACCATTGCCATATAAAGTGACCCTGGGCGGCTTTTCGGTTATATAAAAAAAGTTGAAACTGAGGGAGTAGCAAAATTTTCCATATTTCTCATTATGAAATGAAAGACTCCTTTTGAATTAATTGAGTAGCAAGATTTCATAGTTGAATAATGTTGAAGTGTATGACCGCCTCATCTAAAAGATTAAGTTGATTGAAAGAGGATACATTTACTTACTTAATATTATGCCTTCAACATGCTCCTTCATGTGCGGACATGATTATTTTTCATGGTGAAGCATGTGGAGTTCTTTTTCATAATGAGTGGCAGTGAGAGACTTTTGTCCCCACTGATACCATGTTGAAGTGTGTGACAAACTCATAGGAGCACAAATTCAGTAAACTCAAAAGTTTAATATTATGTCTCCTACAAATAATAACATAGAGAGGAAAAACTTAAATGGAAGACTGGTGGCAGGTAAGAATACAGATTACACAACAGTAAAAGATATTGACGAGGTCAAATGTAGTCTTATTTTGAGCATTAGGGTCCTTAGCTACAGTAAAATCAAACAAGCAAATTTGAAACATTTGGGATTTTCACGAGAGAATGTGAATTACATGAATGTTACGTTTGGCTAATTCTGGGTCAGGAAATTCCTCTGGCAAATGTGGTTAAGCATGCGACATATGAAATATGCTGAGAACTATGCTTCTACTGTTAGGTTGTGTGCATTGTAAAAATTCAAGTCTGATTTTGCTACTGTAGTAAAAAATTAATGTGATATCCTGAACACTGCCTTGCTAGAGTTGCATTTCGAATATGTTTTTGTGCTTTGTGCTCTCTTGAAAACCTTATTACCATAAAAACTACTTGTTGATACACCAATCTCTCATCATGGATATTGGAAGTTCCATAATGAACATTTCTATCCCTTTGTTACTTATGTACTTATATCTGAGCATACTACTCATTTCACTTACATAACAATAAAATGCCTTCGGTCATTGTACATTATAACTAAAGAAGGATGTTCATTCACATTCTAGGGGAGATGGGTCCGGATTTTAACCCAAAAATGCCAGTTAAATCTCTAACACCGCAGCAAATAGTTCGCATCCATCAGTTGTTTCGTCAAGCCAAATTTGATGATCCCAGTGGTGATGTAAGTTCCTATTTTGAAGTTCTTGCCACTTTTCCATTTGCTTTTAGCGACACCAAATTATAAATGTTATGTTGGTTCCCAGTTTTATTGTGTATATGTTTTGTACTAATTTTTGCATGTCAATAACAAGCCATATTGCAGATTTTAAGTCCTGCTGGAGAATATAATCTACGTCTTGGTATTATAAAAGAACTGCATCCAGATATGGTTGCTACCTTTTCTGGAAGGTTGGTAAATAAAGCTCTTCATCTACTTTTATCTTTTGAATCCTTTGATTTTATCATACAATCATAGAAGTATTAAAAGTTACTACTACTTCTGTCCAGTGCTCAAGTATTCGAAGGCCATCCATTTATCGTGGAAGCTGGAGTTAGTGTTGGTGGGAAAGATGTTAAACAAGTGAGAAATCTCCCTTATCGTAAAGTATATAAAAGATAGAGAATGAAGCACGTCCAGTCCCGAAACTGATTGTGGCTATACATTATGTTGTATCACCAATGTTAGAAGCAAAGGACCTATCAGAACGTGTCTTAATCTGCATTCGTTAAGTAGTGAATTATGATTTGATTTCATTGGACAACCCTACTCAAATGATTGTGGAACCACTATATGATGGTCACATTCTTTTTCTTCGCTTTTGAGCTTGAAGTTACCGCATGGTGAGGTTCTTGAGGGAGACACTTGGTAATAAGGATATACTTTCTAGGAGCTGTAAGAAGTAAATATTTGCCTGCAGAGTACATCCTCTGGTCTTCCCATATTCTCGAACAAGGGGTCATTTGGTACAATGGTTGGATAAATAAGGATATCCCATGGGATTAGCTATCCCACCTTCTATATGGGATAGCTAATCCCACCATTTTACTGTAAAATTTATCCCGGGATTAGCTAATACTTATAACCAAACATGGGATAAATACAATCCCAAATTCTATCCCAGGATTATTATCCTTATCCTTGATACCAAATGACCCTTAAATAGATGTTGAAGTTCTATTCATTGGATGATAGCGTTTCCTTTCTTCTGATAATGACGGACGCGGAAAAGAAATAGAAGAAAAGAGAAGCAAATGTCAGTGTTAGAAAATTCTGATCCATAGAACTTTTGTTGCTTCTCCTAGCTTATTGCCTCATGATTCATCAGTTGGTGTTAGCCCTATTATTACAACTTTTATATCTTCTGAATTTCTTTATCTCATATTGTTGCACTTACTATGCCTGACCAAAATTTTAGGGGCTGAATATATTCCGATTTGCTAATCGGATTCCGCTTCTTTTTGAGCAAGGTGCTGATGTTGTTACCAGGACTGCTTTGAAGAGAATCAAGTAAGCATTTAAAGCCTATGAAGTTGCTCGTAATTCTCATTCACTAAGAAATCAAGAAACTCTGCTTGTTCTCTAAGAGAAAATTTTCTCCTTTTCCTAAATTTCTTGTGAACAAGTACTATAGAAGATGTTATCTTTTGTGGGCTCCCCTTTTGGCCACCCCAGAACAGGGGAGAAATAATTTCCTTTGAGGCTCCTTTTCTCTGCCTCATTCTTTTGTCACTTTTAGTTGGTTTTTCCCTTTTAGTGTGAGGGTGGGGAAAATTCCTGCGAATTGAACTGCAGACTGTAATAGATGTCATTTATAGTTGGAACAGTTACAAGATCAACCAGACACAAGACAAGATTGGTGTCTTTGTCAGCATTGTTAGCACCAAAATTCCCTTCAAGGGGACTGGCAAGGAGTATATCGGAGATGACATAAGTGAGATAGCTTCTGCTGTCAAGGTAAATCCTATTGTCCTTGGTTCATAAATCGCTGAGCAGTTTTTTCATAGGCTAATAAATCAGTATTGCAGACAGCCATTCAGCAGTGTTGCAATCAGCTCAAAGCAAAGATTGTGAAAAGGATTCAGGCTCGTGAGCAGCAGGAAAGGAAGCGGAATTTGAGCAAGTAAGCTTGATCATTTAGGCTGATAATAGTTTGAGTTTCATCAGTCAACTTCAATGCTAATTTTCTACTGGACGCAGGTATATCCCTGATTCTACCAATGCTATATATATCGTCCTAAAAGAGATGGCAAATCTGCATGCGTCAAAAAGGAAACGCTATGGGAATGACGACACAGACATACTAAAACAAGTTTCAGTTAATTCAATAACGAAAGATACATTGAGAGAAAAGCTTGCTCAGCATGTTGAAAAGGTAAGCATCCCTGTATCTATTGTTATTCTAGTGCAGAGAGGTTTGTATATCACGTTATGGTCAAATACTGCTACGATCAACTTGACTGGATGCTTCCAGCCTCTTATGAATTTGAGAAAGAAAATGGTTGTAAACCTGCTTGCCACTGTAAGGAAAAACTTACCCGCGCCATATGTTTGCCCCAAACGAATGAATGCAACACATATATCTAACAGCGGGTGCAAGTAAGTTAATTGATATGTATTCTCACTTTAATTTGTGCATGTTAATTAGTTTGGTGTAAACACTGGATGCGAGTAAGTATTTCACCAGCTGTAAAGTTGGAAAACTGGGATGATTCCACAGAGCCAGCTAATATTGCTAATCTTTGTTCTGGAAAATCCACAAGAAAGGGTCTGTAACAACGAACCACTATGTCGTTTCACCATTTTGTTTTGTAGGTGGACTATGAAATGGCGTTGGAATATGCCACACAGAGCGGAGTGAATGAAGAACCCCGAGAAGACATATACATAGAGTCGCTGGATGAAGATAAGAACTTCATCGACTTCAAAAGCCCTGTATTTGTTTTCAGACTCTATCACTAGCTATTCGCTAGCTGGCTTGTCATAGGACTCTAATGTCATTTTTCATTGGTTTGTATCAATCTGAATTATAGAAATTTAGAGATGAACAAGACCACAGCAATTATGTAGTGTCATAGGAAGATTCATGCATTTATGTTTTACTGAATCGTCGTCGTCGCACATTGTAAATTTGAGGTCAAAGATTCATTCTCCCATTCCCTGAAGATGTTAGTGTCGATCTTGTAACTTAAATAATATTTAAGTACCATTTGTATGTTGGAATATTGACTGACGAGTTATCTATGATCATTTGTTTTTTTCTCTCCGTGAATCAGTTGAAGGGAACAAAAGGACGAGGGTGGAAAAAATTGCTACTCAGATAAAGAGTCAATAAGTTCTTTGATTCCTATGCTCATATTTATCAATAAGATAACGGGTTAATTTTATAGACGGTCATCTCTTATTATACCAAATTAAAGTCATAAAATTAGTTTTTTGCAGCGAGAAAATAACTCTACTATCTGTATAGAACCACCTGAAAATGCTAAAATCCGGCCTAAAAAAACAGAACTAGGCTACAACATGTGCTACGTAATTACAACCACGTCAACAACTTATGATACAAATTTTTTACTTGGCATCAAATAAAAATAAAATAAAAAGTCCATTTTCCATTTCAACCTAATAACAGATGTCTTTCAGTATGTGGCACATCATGAATTTTTTTTTATTTTTCTTACCAGGGTTAAAAAAGGACTTTTAAATCCTTTTTAATTATGCCACATCAATATGAAGTAGCAGCCTGCTTGTGTTTCAGGACCAAACTTAACATTTTTCACATTCTTTATTTTTTTCGTTAAGAAAATTAATTTTATAAGTTTGATACAATAAATAATAACTTGGATAAATATTCATGAAAATAACCCACAATTTAAAAGGCACTTGTTACAATCAACAACTAATAATTATTTCAACAAAATCAGCTATTTGAATGTTAAGCCACGATTAATTTGGATTCACACGGTGTAAGGCTCGTTAAAAAGGATGGATAGATTCCGATACCTCAGGTAAGGGGCCCTAAATATCTCACTACGATACTTGGTGGTAACTTGTTAGGTTCTCGCAGCTTCAGTTATATGAGTACTTAATATTCGAATTGGACAGAATTTGAATAAGAATCAAATCAATTTATATGACTCTTCAATTGGCCTACTGAAATCAATCACGATGAATTAACCTAAATAGTAACCTATTTAACTGCTTATATTAAAAATGAACGGAGAATATACAAATATATTTATAATTTATGTTATAACCACCTATAATCAGTATATAATTTATGTATATCAAATAAATAATAATAATAAATCCAGCCAACTTACATGTATAAGGATCCCTTGAATCATTTCATTGCTTTCCGAGCTATGTCCCATCCTTTAGTTTCAAAGCAAAAGGTAATTATTTTCCTCCGTCTCGTCCCCTTAATCTATATTTATATTAGTATTAGTACTAAATGTCAAACCAAAATGTTGATCAATTTTTCCACTGCAATACTTATACTTTATGTTTAATTTTAAAAACTTCATTATTCTTGTTTCACATTTTTAATTAATTAAAACCTTATTATTTTCTTGTTTAATGAGGGAAATGCAATAACTTTTGAATGAATTAATTTTTTATTATTTTCTTGTATTGCGACATAATAAAACCAATAAATCCTTTTATATTCTAATTTTCAAGTTTCAAAAAAAAAATTTCATTTTTCTAATTCTTTACGTTAATTTTTGTAAGATGTTAGATACATAAGTTTTACTAATTATCATGAGATATAGGTACAACTATGTGCATGTAATATAGAGACTATAGATTGTGGTGCGAATTATAAATACCTCTTTATCCTTAGACCTTTGGTTAACATATTTACTTGTTATTTTTTAGTTCCAATATACTGTGTTTTGATCTTCCCTTCCTTTATCTATCCTTGACAAAGTGGAAATCGATCTCAATATACTTTGTCCTCTCGTGAAAGATGGGGTTTGCTGCAATTTGTAGTGCTGCCTTGCTGTCACATAATATCATAGTTGGTTGCTTAATGGGAATGTTTAGCTCTTCAAAGAGTCCCAACAACCATGTGATCTCTACTGTTGCTCCTGCCATGCTTCTATATTCTGGTTCTGCTGAGTTTTTTGACACTGTTTGCTGCTTCTTGGATTTTCAGGATATCAATAATTCCCCGAGTTTCACTAGAAGCCCTATGACTTATCTCCTAGTGTTTGGGCAGGCTGCCTAATCTGCATCACACAAGCATGTTAAGTCGTATGCTTCGTTACTACTAGTTAGAATTCACATTCCTGGTGCTTGCTTTATATACCTCACAACTCTTATTGCTCCTTCCCCGTGTGACTTCTTTGGTGATTGCATAAATTGATTCAATATTTTCACTGCAAAATTAATGTCTGGTCATGTTATTGTCAAATATATCAGTCTTCCCATCAACCTTTGATATGCTGATACATCCTCAAGAATTGCATCATCCATTGTACCTCCTACTTGTTTATAAAATTCCAGTGTAGTAAACTTATGATTCAAATCTAGTGGTGTTGAGACTGGATTGCTTCCTCCCAGTCCCAAGTCTGATATCAATTGGAGTGCATACTTCCTTTGATTTCAGCACTTCTATTCCTTTATTTGATCTCAGCACTTCTATTCACAGAAGTACCTTCGCTGTCCAAGGTCCTTTACTTTGAATTCCTGATGCAACACATCCTTTATTCCTTGTATGAAATCCTCATCGTTCCCTGTAATCAACAGATCATCAACATAGATTAAGATTTCCACAAAGACATCAACCTTTGTCTTAGTGAACAATGAGTAGTCATAGAGGCTTTGTTGATATACAACCTTGAGCAAGGCCTCATTGAGCTTTATATTCCATTGACTTAAAGCCTGTTTTAATCCATACAGTGATTTTGTTAATTTGCACTCTTTGGTCTCCCCTTGTCTTTTAAATCCTTGATGCAACTCCATATATACCTATTCATATAAATCACCTTGCAAGAATGCATGGTCACATCCATTTGGTATAAGTTCCACCCTTTTGAGGTTGCAACTGCAATGACAGTTCTTAGTGTTACCATCTTTGCAACTGGTGAGAATGTCTCATGGTAGTCCAATCCTTCTTTTTGGTTGTACTCCTTGGATACCAATCTTGCCTTGTACCTCTCTACTTCTCCATTAGCTTTATACTTTATCTTATTTACCCATTTAGAGGCAATAGCATTCTTCCCCTTTGGTAGATCAACAACCTCCTCCCAAGTGTTGTTGTCCTCCAATGCTTTTATCTCTAACTCCATTGCTTCAATCCACCTTCTATCCTTTGATGTTTCTGTTAAACTTTGTGATTCTGTTAATGTTAAAATCTTTACCATCATGCTTCTGCAATTTGCTGAGAGACTGTCATATGAGAGATAGTCTTATTTGGGATATAATGTCTCCATTAAGTTTCCTTTTCATAACATAATCATACATCCATAATGACTCTTTGGTGTGTCTGTTTATTTCTTTCTTATTGTATGAGAATCATGTTCCATAAGCTCATCCACAACATGCATTTCAGTAACAACTTCAGCATCAACTTGTTTTGAAATATCACTAGTGTTCTGTTGCTGCCCATATATCAGATGAGGTGCATTAATGAAGTTCTCAAGTGCACCAAGTTCATCAGGTCCTAGTGCAGTTTCAACAGTACTATCATCAACAACCGTGTCATGAATGGAGTTCTCAAATTCATCATGTCTTAGTGCATTGTCAGTAGCATCAGAAACATCATGACTTGGAGGTGGAAGTCCATCATCTTCAACACCTTGTACTTGTTTCATGAGGATCTGTCATCACTCTCCCCATGTAAGGAACAAGAAAATGTGTCTTGACTGGTACTGATTTAGCAGGAACCTGTGCTAATGGAAATAGGTGTTCCTTAAACATAACATCCCTACAAACAAACAAAATATTTAATTGATAGATCCATCATGTTTTACCCCTTTTGAGTTTTTGAATGCCCCAGAAATACTGAGGCCCTAGACCTAGGTGCAAACTTATCCTCTTTAACCAAGTTGGTTGCATAACACAGAAAACCAAAAACCTTAAGATGAGCCAGTGATGGTGGTTTGTTATGTAACATTTCAAATGGTGTTTTCCTTCCTAATAACTCAGCAGGCAATCAATTTATCATATTAACTATAGTTTCTACACAGTATCCCCAAAATCTGGTTAGCATATTTGCTTGAAACTTCAAAGCTCTAGTTGTATCAAGAATGTGCCTATGTTTTCTTTTCACTAATCTATTTTGTTGTGGAGTGTAGGCACAACTGTTTTGGTGAATCCCATAGCTTTCAAACAACTCACTAATTTGTTTGTTAAATAATTTTATCCCATTATCAGTTCTATTCACTTTCACTGTATTTGCATATTGTGTCTTCAGCATTGACAAAAATTTCTTCACAACTACTGTAATTTCACTCTTCAACTGAGCAATTTAATCCAAGTATATCTGGAATTACTATCAACAATAGTCAAAAATAAGTTTTTTCTATCATGAGTAGGATGCTTATAAGGTCCCCAAACATCCATGTTCAGTAGATTCAAAGGACTGTCACTTCTAGATTTGCTTCTAAGAAACATCAATCTACTTTGCTTAGGTAATGGACACACATGACAATCATTATTTACAGATATATCAACAGTTTTATCACAAAGAAATTCTACATTTCTCATAGTACTAACAGAAGCATGTCTTAGCCTCCTATGCCACAAGTTTTCATCTTCAATATTCTTATGAACTGCAGCATTGCACACAAATTCCTTTATTCTGTCGAAGTCATCCTTTACCACATACATGCCACCTTTCTCTCTACCCATCCCCTCACCTTGCCACTGTAAAGGTCCTGAAATATGCAAAAATTAGGAAAAAAATTTACAGAGCAAGACAGTGCTTTGGTTAATTTTGATACTGACAACAGGTTAAATCAAAACTCAGGAACAAATAGTACATTCTTAAGTTCCATATCTCTGAGAAAAGTTGCAGTCCCTACATGAGTTATATTTGTCTTCTCCCCGGTAGGTAGATGAACTTGTTCATCATGACTCGCAGTTAATTTTGATTTGTTACTCAGTACATCTAAACTGCCACTAATGTGATGTGAAGCTCTTGAATCAATTATCCACTCAGTACTACCAACATTGTCCATAAGAGATGATACAATACCTGCCATGTTAGCATGATGTTGGTCTTTACCTTCATTCTCCTTGTTCAACAGAAGAACTATATTAGTCATTGTTGAAGAAAGTTATCAACATTTTCCTTTGATTTTGGACATCCACAACTTGGTGAAGGCACCATTGTGTCAAACTCAGCCCAAAGTTCTTTCAACCTTGTGAAACATAGTGAGACAGAGTGTGTCCCCTGCGTAATAGTTGCAATTTCCTTGTGCAACTGAAATATTTGCACTCGACTCACCTTATCAAACATCTCCCTAAGATCCTCCGAAATCAGATGTGCATTTGATGCATAGACAATTCCGCTAAGTAGGTCTTGAGACAAAGTGTTCATGATCCATGAGAGCACAATTGCATTGCAAATCTCCCAATCCTCATGTAATTCCTTGTCAAATGACTGCTTTACAAGTACCAGTGACAAGCCCAATTTCCTCTTAGCTTGAAGAGCACTTCGCATCGAGCGCCTCCATAATCCATAGTTCTCTGCTCCCGTAAGAGGTACAGGAATCAACACATATCCAGGAGTATCGAAAGGATGGACATACAGTGGATGAGTATGATCCAATTTTGATGTACTCATATCGAAGAGCTTTCTGAAATCAAAGATGAATTAGAGTAAAACTTCAGCTACGCAGAATTATCACCCGCTCTGATACCATGTGAATTTTAGTTGTGCTCGAGCTTGAGCTGAAGCTCATCAAGAGACTTAGGGGTTAGCTAGCCAGAGAAGAAGAAGTAGATTATAGAGATGATTTACTAATGTCCATTAGTTAGTTATAACAAACACTAACTACCTAACTACACCTCTAGCCACTAACTATAGTTAACTCCTTACAAGTCAACTATTCTCACAAAACTTCACCTATAAACTATACGGGGCATGGCGGATTGAAATTTTTGTGAGTTTTGCCAAACCCGCCTCGTCTCGCCCCGCCCCATTGCCATCCCATCCCTACCTGAATCCTTTTCTTTTTCCTTTTGGAACTACTGAGAAGCCAAATTTTATCTTTATCAGATTCTGAATCATATATACTGCAAGCACTTCTCTATAAAAATGTACAAAAACTTAATAAATGAAGCTGCATATCGGAAATTGTTATGCACCAATATTTTCGGTTTGGATTTTGTATCTCTTCAGAAGATCTAATTAAAATATAATACTCCCTAGCCACAGTTTATTGATCATTTACTTAATGCACAGTATTAGATGTTTATCTGGAAGCAGCAATATAAAAAAATGAAAGAATTTAAATGACTGAAACCTTAATAAATAAAATTTTTATTTTATAAGTTTAAACTTTGAAAAGGTAAATGAACTTGAATTATTGAAAGATGTGAGCATTTTATTTAATAATTTATTAATGTAATGGTATTAAATTCTTCCAAAAATTCTTCAATTGGTACCTTAATTAGTTAAATATCCCAGTGAAAATTTTTCGGTTGAACTGTCTTGACTTTTAACTATATTTTACTATAACTCCAACTAATACTTTAGATTTTACAATCCTTAGTACTCAAAAATTACATAAAAAAATCTATTCGATTTGCTAAAATATACTATAATTAGTATTTAAAAAAAAAATTTATTTTTCACTCACCATCCAAATAAAAAAATATTTTACAATATTTTCTTTTCATGGAAATTTTTTTTAGAAAAATAAATTTCATGAAAAATGACTTTTCTCGTACCAAATATACTCCAGATGTGTAAAGATAACATCGTTAAGCTGAGACAAATTTAGTTAATGATTAAGTGATAGATTTCGAAACCACAATATAGTCAAAATAATATTTAAATTCGGTCCTCCAACTTTAGATGTAAAATAATAAATTACATAAAGTAAGTAATTAAGGGTTCATTAGTTTGGTCAAACCAGTTAATTAATCTTGATTTTGAAAAATCAAATACGGCAGGATGAATATTTCCATTTGTGAGCTCTATGGTTGGAAGATCATGACGACTAACAATTAGAGGTTGATCAAGACTTTACGCTCTATTAGGAGTAATTTTTTAGCACTAAATTCATTATATATATTTAAAATTATAAATTAATATTTACTATTTATTTTAATTTTAATAAATTATATATATAATTTTATGCTCTCAATCGAAAGTATTGAATTAAAATAAACCCGATATTTCAAAGCGCCACCCGCCCTTGCTAACAACAAACATAAAGAACAAAGGGAGCAATTAATGGATGCAACAAGTGGAGCAATAGGACACAGAAAGTGGAAGAAAAAGCTTCGGTAGGTGAAACTCATGTGGAAAAAGATATAATATAAAGTCTTGGCGGGGAGAGGTGAATCCAGGATTTTAAGTTTATGGGTTCGAGATTTTAATTATTTTAAGTTATTAAGTTCTAAATTATTAATTTATATATATTCAATAGATTTTTAAAGAAAAATATATGGTTCGAACTAAAGCTATTGGGTTGGACCGAACCCGCACTCGGCTCTCTAACTCCGCCCCTGATAGAAAGAGTATTCGATATCTGTACTGTAGAGTAGCAAATACATAGCAGAATACTCTGAGTTATGGACAAGCTGACTCAATCACTATCGTCAACAAAAATAAAAAAATAAAAAAGTAGAAAGTGAATTTAAAAGAACAAGGGAGTGGACTAATCAAGTTTTGTATTATTAATTTAAAAACGAGTAAAAGCAATAAAAATAAAATGCAGTTACAGTTGTTGTAGTATAAGGACCGTTAAGTTGTTTCATTTTTATTAACTCTTTTAGGGTTGTTTGGTCCGAGGTATAAGAAGTTATGTTGTTAGTATAAAAATTTAATATCACATTAATATTTTGCTTTGTTAACAAACATGATATAAGTAATCTCGGCATTAAAATTAGTACCGCGATAATTTATACCTTGTATAGGGTGGATAATTAGTGTCGGGATAACTTATAACTTCTTCTTAAAAATAATACAATTGTCAGTTTTAATACAACATACCAAATAGTAAATAAAAAATAATTAATCCCAACATAACTAATCCTAACATAACTTATCCCAGCATAACTTATCCCGTTAAACCAAACGACCCCACTATTTACGAATTACGATATATGCATGGCAAGAAAAAGTTACTACTCCACTTTTTATATGGTTTTTTATTAGTAGAACTTTGTTTTAAATTTTGTAGAACTTTCTTATTTTATTTTGGATAAAAACTCATATATTTTGACCCATGCACTCTTTTTATAACTGAACTCTTGAAAACATTAAAACAAGAAAAAATGAAAAACTTTAGGTACTCAAAATATGCTAGTATTTTTTAGTAAACGATTTCTTATATGTTATTTATTTATTATGTTACAGTAAATAACGGGATTTTTTAAAAAAAAAAATAATATTTTGACCTTAGTGACCTCCGGATTAGCGGGATCCTAACACGTTAAGGTTCGTTTGGTTGGTGGGGGTAAAGGAATTGTTATCCCACGTAATACTAGGTGGATAGTCTCTAATTTTTATTCTCGCTTGCCTCATCGGTCGGTAGAACTTTAAGTTTTACAAACGTTGCCCCTCACTTATTGTGTTACGCCTCAATTGCTCCATGAGCAATATTTTTAATTTTTGACCCCTAAAAGTATCATATTTCTGTAATTTTTTTTGCATAATGTTGTCCTCTCCGGTAATTTCTTGCCTCCATTATTATAGATTATTTTGCAACAATTGCTTTAATCTACTTATTCTTAATGTAAACAATAATGATTTAATCAATTTGTGCTTTTCTACTACTCTTTTGTTTAATCCATTTCGTAAATATTTCTTAAAAAAATAAATACATAGCTCGCTCTTTGTTTTGGAATAATTCTTCTGTTTAATCGTGGAAGAAGACGCTTGGTTTTATTATGAGATACAATTGCTAATTCAACTCTTACGCAAATTAAAAAAAATGTATATTTAATTTAACAATCACAAATATATATATTTGTAGAATAAACGTTGAATATTAAACTTCACTTATATTAGCGAGTAGTAGATTGTAGTTTGGTTTTTCATCGTTCTTCAATTAGTGATTGGCTGCAAAAGTAGACAGATAACGCTATGACAGGAATTAAAAGTTAGTGAGAATGTTCAATCTAAACCTAGATGCTATGGGCAAATTAATCAGATTGTAAAATATTTATATTAAAATAAATAAATTAAAAGAATAATTACAAAAGAAATTATATAAGACAAATAAGCATATTGCGATAAACAAATGAAGATCAGTGTTAGAAATGAGATCTTCTGGAATTGTTCATAATTCATTAAATGAAAATTATCATTTTACTATTATAATTTCAATATAACTCGTTTATCAACCAAAGAATCCCTTGTAATTTTTATTAGACCAAAATATTGTGATAAATGGTAAAAACTCCAAAATATAGTAACTGATTAAAAAATTCGATTAAATTTGATTTGATTTGGTTTGGTATTGAGTAAAAAAACACGAACCAAACTGACATATTAATATATAATATTTATATATACTTTTAAGACTTTTTTTATTTAAAATCTATCTAAAAATATTTGCGATTCTCTTATGAGATGTAATATTTAGTTAAATATGAAGTGCTCCATACTCATTAACTTTAAATAATGAGTTATATGATCATTTTGTTATCAAGTAATGCGCCAATCTCTTTGTTCTTTTATATTTATATGTCAAGATCTATTAAATTCTTATACCTTTTTCAAATTTGAAATGTTATATTGATAATTTAAAATTGAATAAAATATACCATTATATAGGTTCATATTTATTTATGCTTAATTATTAAATTCGGTTAATCCTGAAAGTGTACATCAACATAAAATTATTGTCAGACGACTAAAAAATAACTATCATGTGTTATTAAGAAAATTCTTCCATAAGAATATTTTAATAGATTATATATTTTATCGATTTTTTAATTTTTACTAAACATATTTTTATTAATAAAAAATTTAATAAAATAATATTGAAATTATATTCATATAACGAAAAATTTGGAAAACCTGATTAAATCAAAACAATCCAAATTGAAATAGTTGATTTGATTTATTTTTGATAAAAATCTAACCAACCGGATCCACGTGATCTTTGGGTGAAACTTTAACCTTTCCTGTGACTCGCAAAAGGCGATTTTGCCTCTTGTTCTTTTTGCCCCTTCAGTTTTTTATTTTTATTTTTTATTTTTTTGGGATTTTCAACAATTTTCTCTCTCTCTCTCCACTGGTATTTTTCTGACCCTTCTCTCTCTCTCTCTCTTCCTTTATACAATTCACAAATACATCGTATCTGCATTTATATTGATTTTTAAAACCCTTTTTTGCCCCTTTTTATTTTCTTTCCTTTTGGTGGGATCCTTTTTCCTTTATGTTCCAAAGGCAACATTTTTTTTTAAGGTTGAAGAGAAACTCTTGAAAATAGACATGGCTGTGATGGATGAGATTGGAGTTGATGTCAGGTTAGACGGTTGAATTTCCCACCTCCCAATAAAATTATTAATTCCTCTTTTTCTTCTCTGTTTGTAGAATATTTTTTTGGATATTTTCTTGTTGAATTTGTTTAACTAATGTAAAATTTTGATAGATGTGAACGATTCTTCTATCATTTGAGAAGAATTTTAATTTTTAGGAACTTTTGGGTGTATGAGTAATAATTTAAAGTTAAAATCTTTTTGGTTGTATTCATGAATTATTGGAAATTCTGACGAGGGTCCATTTTAGTATTCAAGAAATGAACTTGGATATTGAGAAATGAGTATTTGGTAATTGCAGTGTGACTATTGGATTTTTGTGAATTCTTGATTTTTGTGAGCACTTTGAGGATTGTTGTTTGTTTATTGGGTGTATATATAGTTTTTTTTTTCCCCTTTCATTTGGTTTGAATGGAGTACTGTATGATTGATGCTGATGGATTGGGCAACAGCTCGGACATTGAAGTCGATGACATAAGGTGCGACAATATAGAGGAAAAGGATGTGAGTGATGAAGAGATTGATCCCGAGGAATTGGAGAGGCGAATGTGGAAGGATCGTGTCAAGCTCAAGAGGCTTAAGGAAAGGCAGAGACTTGCTGCACAGCAAGCTGCAGACAAGCAGAAGAATAAGCAAACCACCGATCAAGCTCGGCGGAAAAAGATGTCAAGAGCTCAGGATGGGATTCTGAAGTACATGTTGAAACTCATGGAGGTTTGCAAGGCTCGAGGATTTGTTTATGGCATCATACCGGAGAAGGGTAAACCAGTGAGCGGTGCGTCTGATAACATAAGAGCTTGGTGGAAGGAGAAGGTGAAGTTTGATAAAAACGGTCCTGCTGCAATAGCAAAGTATGAAGCAGAATGTCGGGCGAAAGGAGAGGGAGTCGGTAATCAAAATGGGAATCCGCAAAGCGTTCTGCAGGATTTGCAAGATGCAACTTTGGGGTCCCTTTTGTCTTCTTTAATGCAACATTGTAATCCACCTCAGCGGAAGTTCCCGCTGGAGAAAGGTGTCTCACCGCCCTGGTGGCCAACGGGTGACGAGGAATGGTGGGCTAAAATGGGGTTGCCTAAGGGTCAGAAACCGCCATACAAGAAGCCACATGATTTGAAGAAAATGTTTAAAGTTGGTGTTCTAACTGCTGTTATAAAGCATATGTCACCTGATATAGCAAAGATCAGGAGACTAGTCCGGCAGTCGAAGTGTTTACAGGATAAGATGACTGCGAAGGAGAGCTCAATATGGTTAGCTGTCTTAAGTAGAGAGGAGTCCGCTATCCAGCAACCGAGCAGTGACAATGGGTCATCTAGCATAAGCGAGGCACCTAATAGAACTCACGGTGAAAAAAAGAAACCTTCTGTTGATAGCGACAGTGATTATGATGTTGATGGTGTCAATGATGGTAATGGCTCTGTTTCATCTAGAGATGAGAGGGGAAATGAACCATCGGATGCTCGTCCTCTGAATGTTGTTCCTCAGTCTCACCAAGGTAAGGACCAAGGAGACGGACAACGTCGAAAAAGAAAACGTGCTAGGTCAAACCCTCAACAGACTCAACTATCTCTCAACAACCAGCAACCTGATGATGAGGCTAGAAATACCTTACCTGATATAAACAATTCAAATATGCAGTTTGCCGGGCACATCTCAAATGAAAGCCAACCAGAGAAGGATCAACCTGAATTACAATTAAGAGACTCTAACCTTTCCGTGGTTCCATCAACTAATGCGGTCTCTACAGAGGATGCATTCATCAGCAATGGGCCATCAATTTATCCACTGCTGGAAAACTCTGAGGTTATCCCATATGAATCGAGGTTTCATCTTGGAACTCAAGATTCTGTTGTGCAGCACCAGCTTCATGATACTCAGTTGCAGAGCAGACCCCAATTTTCTGGGATGAATAATGAACCTAGAAGTTCCATATTTCACTATGTACCTCCAAACAATGGATTACATAATGGACCTGAAAATTCTGTCCTACATCATGAATTACAGGATCCCGGTTTTGCTCATGGATCTCAATATCCTAACTTGCATCAACCTCATATATATCAATATTTTACACCGTCAGCTGAATTCGTGTCAGCTCATGATGAACAGCAGTCTCATTTGGCGTTGAATGAACCTCAGATTAAGACAAAGGATTCTGGAGTTAGGTCATCAGTGCTTCATGGAAGTAGAAATGATATTGCCAGAGAAGACCACCGTTACGGAAAAGACACATTTCAGCATGATCATGATCGTCCTGTCGAGATGCATTTTGCATCTCCAATCACTAGTGGCTCACCGGATTATGCTAGACTCAGCAGCCCGTTTAACTTTGATCTTGATGTCCCGAGTACATTAGATACTGGTGATTTTGAACTATTCCTTGATGAAGACGTGATGACGTTCTTTGCCTCATAAGCAGCTAGGCGGAAAATTCAACATTTAGAATGTGAGTTATAGCAAACTGAGCTAATTCTCTCCCTCTTTGGTTGTTATTTAATAAGTAGTAATTTAATTGTTGTATTCTCACTTTTTATGCAGGTACCTGAAAACTGTGGCAACATATTGTGAGCTGGAGTGAGTCCTCTCATAAAATGAGAACCTGGACTGTAAGTTATGGTATCAGCTGACAAAATGTAAATTCAGTAGCAGAAATTCTTTTTTTCTTTTCTTGGCATGTCTTTTACATGTTGCAGACTTGTGCTTCTCGTAATTGAGATAGTTTCTGATTGACAAAAGGCAGGACAGCTAGAGTTCCTCTTCATATTCTTTATTCATAGCAAACTTTCTCGTCATGCTAAGAAATGTATTTTCAAGTGCTACAAATGAGAATGCTTTCACGTATCTATTCCATTCTTGAGGAAAATATTAGTACATGTTCCAGTAGCTCGTTTCGAGGTTCTTTTTCTTTATAATGTGGAGAACACATTAACAACCTAATTAACATGCCAAGTAGGCTTCACAAATTTGTTGAACAATTTGTGCCATTTGTTTTGGAAAATGGTAATGTAAGAACAGGAGCAAAGAAGAGGGGAAAAAGCAATGGAATTCCTTACAAGTGATTTGAGTCTCGTCACTAAATTTTCAATCCATGCGGAGTTGAACTGGATCTGTGCAAAGTAGGAGGTAAATCTGTACATAAGAGGAAACTTAACTGAATTCCGAGGGCAAAAATGTAAATCAGCACTGCTTCCCTCCCCCTCCCAACTTTCAACCCTTGAACAATCCATTATCTAGAGTTTGGGTGTGTGAAGATTCTCCTGAAATGCCAAAAAAATTGACTTTCTACGGTCTACTTTAAGCTAAAGACTCTGCTTTCTTTCCTGTCACAAAATCACTACTTGACACCATCTTAGTTTCAATAGCTTGACATCACCCTAGCATTGTCTTATTGAGCATCAAAAGTTGAACATATGACTTTATTTTTATGTTCCATCTTAAAAATGCATTATTGTTGGTTTTAAATTGAGTTTTGCTTTTGTTCTCACTCCAGATAGTACAACAAACCCAGTGTAATCCCACATAGTATGGTCTAGACTCCAGATAGTAACGAGTCAAAATGAAAATACGATACACGAAATCAGCAAAGAATGGGAAATCACATAATCCTGGATGATATGATTTAGAAGAATAACAAAATACAAATGATCTTCCTTTTCCTTTTACCCTTTATTGTCAAATACAAATGGGAGTATGAGACTGTTGAGTATGACTAATTATGACATCCAGAAAAGAGCTTGCTTGTGCTTCACTGAGCCGAGGGTCGGAAACATCCTTTTTGACTCCACGAGATAGGGGTAAGGTCTATGCACGAGATATGTGGGATCACACTGGGTTTGTTGTTGTTGCAGAAAAGAGCTTGTGCATCTGAAGTTATGTTTATGACGAACCCTAATCTTGACTGTGGATGATGCTTTTGTAATGAGTTTTTAATGGGTGTATGTTGGAATTTAAAAAGAGCTTGAGCAATGCACTAGTTTGGTGTTTTTTAAAATCATTTAATCTTTTGACACTTTACTCTCAGGAGTGAGAACACAAGCACAATCCAATGCAGAACCCGAAGTAATGCATTTCTAAGAGAAAAGAGTTTGACTAAAGGCAAAAAACAAAAAAAAAATGTGCTGAGGTGCATAGGGGCTTTAATGAAAGTGTAAGCTTTAATGAAGAAACGTGCAAATGACGACAACAACAAGCCCATTAATTTCCCACAAATGGGGTTTGGGGAGGGTAAGATGTACGCAGTCTTACTCCAAATGAAACTCTATGGACAAATGAATTGAAAATATCTGAAATTAAGAGATATCGCTTCTGTTTACTGCTGCCCTCTTCTAGACATAGCCCATAGGTGCTGAGATGCATGCCTTAATGCCTTGGTACCTGAATTGAAAGCGAGCGAGACACTCGTTCTGGCTAAAGCTTTTATTTCTTGAGAAAGATAACAGGATTTTCCAATCTTTTGAGTAGAGCTTCTATTTTTATAACTAATTACCTTATACATTGTCTAAAACAATGTCTTTTCCTGTTTTTATTTCCGTCTTCCTGAGCTGAGGGTCTATTGGAAACAGCCTCTCCGCCCTATCGGGGTAGGGGTAAGGTCTGCGTACGCATTACCCTCCCCCAGACCCCACTTTGTGGGACTTTACTAGGTAGTTGTTGTTGTTATTGTTGTATTGTCTAAAGCAAATTCAGTGAAGGCTGAAGAACATAAATTCACCGGAACCGTAAGGAAGTCAAATAGTGACAGTTCAAGCCTTCTTGTTTTTGCAATTTATTCGTTCTTTGCTGTCTTTCTGCACCTTAAGTTCTGGTTTAAGCCTTGTGGGCCTGAATTTTGAAAGAATGATCAAGAATGTCGAGACAAGAGGAAGCTGTTGTTTTGCGCATAAGATTCAACTATTAATAATTTGGTCAGCACTAAGCTTTATTAACCAAATATCCTCTTACCTTGATTTTGTGGCCTAACCTCTTAGACCCTTGTTTCTAGAAGGTAAGCTATCTGCTAGATTATCTGTTTTCTGCTCGTTGTATGCGAGATCCCAGGAATTTTAGGTCGGTTCTTGTTTGATGGGCCAGAAAAGTATTGTGCAGGAGTATTGTCAGTTAACAATGAAGAAGGGAGATGAGAAATTGGGAAGGTAATGTGTTGTGTGCATGTGGAATGATGGCACTGATTTGTTGAATGAGAAACAATGTGTTATAATTTTGAGTTTACTGTACTTGAATGTCTAGTTAGCTTGTTCTATTTGTTGTCTTCACTTCATTTGCAGGATGCATCAAACAAAGGGTAAATATATAAATGCATAAGAAAGAAAGGGATCGTAATTGTGATTTATCGCGATTTTTGCAGTATGGAATTTCATTTTTCCTCTTATCTAAGAAGCATTGTCATTTTAGATGTCGAATAACATGGTCTGAGTGGATGTAGACAGAGAACAAATGATAGACAACTTGCTGTTTGGGATATTGTTATTAGTTTCCTTTTCCTGGCATCATTCCGAAAGGGAAATTAACTTGTTTCGTGATATATCACAAGCAGAATGCATGTTTTAACAGTTTCATCCTAGTGCACATAGCATGAAATGATTTTGATGAAAAAAATATAAAAGGATTGAAGTAATTTGCATGTATACGATATTTGTTATTGTGTTTTAGTCTTTCTTTTCCTTTGTTTCTGATTATGAGTATTCCCTACTGGAAGCTTAAATGATAGGAAATAGTAGTCTTGAGTCTTGAATGAAGTCATGTCAGTGGCGGACCCAGGATTTTGTACAAGCGGGTTCAATTTTAGAAGTATATAACTTTTGTCGTAAAATAGTAGTTGTCAAGTGGATTATCCTAATTTATATATACACAGTATTATTTTTTGGTGAAGCGAGTTCAGTTGAACCCGCTAGCCACCACTTGGGTCCGCTAGTGACTCAGATCTATGAACCTGTTCCGTTTTGAAGTTGTTATATTATTGTTAGTCATATTATGTTTGTTGATATTGCGAAACTAGATATTGTTTCTCCCATTTTATTGGATATTGTTGCTCCCTGATGGTTACTATTTGATGCTACTTTTTCTCCTCTTTGCTTATTGTCTTTCTCCCCCCTTTCCTCTTCTTCTCCCTTATTCTTCCTTTCCGCTTGCTCTTGAACCGAGGGTTTATCGGAAATAACTTCTTTACCTCTCCAGGGAGGGGTAAGGTCTGCCTATACACTATCCTCCCCAAACCTCACCCGTGGGATTATATTGGGTATGTTGTTGTTGATATTGCGAAACTACAACAACTTTTAAGACTTTTTTGGAGTCCCACTTGGGGGTGCGACTCTTTTTTAGACCTTGCTTAAATACGGGGATACTTGGTGCATCGGGCTATCATGATTAGGTAGCAAAAAGTCAGTCATGAAGCTTGTCTTTCTAACTTTCTCGTATCCCATCCATTTTCTAAGCTTTTTCTATCATTTGCAATGTTACAACTTGCCATCCGAGGAAACTTGAAAGATGTTTCTTCAAAAAGTAGTTTTCATCTCAATTTTATTATTGGAAATTTTACCTCCTATAGCAAAAGTATACACCATATTTATTATAAATCAAAATCATTTTAAAATATTATTTTCTATAGTTAACTTTTATATTTTATAGCAAAATAGGTATTTATGGTGTATGCTACAATTGAAGCATGAAATATGTTATTTATGTTTTTCCTCTCTTCTTTCAATTAACAGAAGATTCTCTCTCATATTTTTTCTTCGTTCTCTTTCTCTCTCTTTCTTTCAATTAACACACGATTCTCTCTCAAAACCCTAATAATTTTTTTTTCTTTCTCTCTGTTCGAGCAGAATACTTGCTTAGTTTATACGTCGGATATTGCATTGTACTGTTTAGTTTCTAAGCCGGATATTTTGCAATAGATTTGTACTATAATATTAGAAAGAAAGAGAATGTTGCTTTCTTCTACGCCGGATATTACCATGGATTCTTCTAGTTGGATACTGCAATATTTTTTACGTCGGAGAAGATTTGTTGAAAGATGGCACTGAAATCGGGGTTTTTGTTCGTCTACATTTTCAGTTTTAATACAATGTATACAATATTTTGCTAGGCCGGAAAATGCTCTCTCCGACGAACTTTCTTCCCTTTTTGCTATTTAGTCACGTACAATGATACAAACACATTGTGTTTTCTGCAATTTCACTCAAATACATTGTATTTTTGTTATAAATAAATTATTTTTTGCCTGTATTTATGTATTTTGAAGGTTTTTATTTTTTTTAATACAACTGAATGCATGAATACAAGATATAAACATTAAAATACACAGTATACAAACATTAAAAATAGAGTAGAATATAAAAAGTGAATACATTTAATTTTAAAATACAGTGAAATACAGTCAAATACACTGAATACAAATAGAAATATAATGAATACAACCAATGAGATATACGGAATACATACTGTTAATACAATTTCATTTGAGTACACTGAATATAAAATAGCAAGTTCAGTAAATATAAACATTGAATCTAATGAATGCAACAGTAAAAAAATAATATTGAAACATACTAAATATAAAAGTTAAATACATCAGTTATATACAACTGAAAATCATTCTAATTAATTGGGTTGATAATGAGGCATGTTAGAATTGATTTTATTAAGTTATATTAGGAGTGTATCACGGTAATTGATAATATTTTCGTTATTAGACAACTGGACATACATATTTTAAAGATGATTTTCGTTATTATATTCACGAATACATGGTACCAATACATGCGCGTACAGTTGGACTGCCCTAATTTTAGGCGCTTTTTGCTGCAATATTCATGCATACAACAGAGCGAATACATGCGTGTACAGCTGGACTGCCCCGATTTTAGGTGGTTTTTGCTGTTGTATTCATGTATACAGCATCGCGAATACATGTGAATACATGCACGTACAACTGGACTTTCCCGATTTCAGGCGCTTTTGTATTCATGAATACAGCCAGAGGCGGAGCTACAATGTCTGTTACGGGTTCACCGAACCCAATAACTTTTATTTAAATCACAGTTTTCTCTTGCAATTTTCATTAAATATATACAAATTATAAAAGTAAAACCCAGTAACTTAAAAGGGTTACGATCCCGAACTCATAAATTTAAAATCCTGGCTCCGTCTCTGAATACAGCCGAACGAATACAACAAATACACTATCATAACAACTAAATAGTAGCTATAGAAAATAATTATGTATATAATAGCTATAGTAAATTAATAACCATAAACAATAGTAATTTTTAAAAAGTTCCTCTTTATTATTCTACATATTCTGGTGTAAAGTTAGACTAAGCTTGATTGAGCGAACGTGACAATCTTTATTTTCTCACGTTAAGCTTAAGGCCTCATAAGCCAATCATTTCCCTGGCGCAGCTGGGCCATCCTGGACTTGAACCAGAGACCTCGTCCGTGAAGTAAATCACATTTGTCGTTTGCAGGATAGGGCTTAGTTTCAACTATATAATGCGCCTTTGAGAAACGTTGAAGAAAATATACATGTTGGACACCATATATGGAATTTTCAATTAATTTATTTCATGAGCTACTTTCCACTTTTATTAGTTGCTCTCCCCAAGGACAGGAGATTTAACGACAGTTACATATAGATCATGCATTATTAATATAATTAAGATGAGGCCTTGTTAATATAATTGAGATAATGTCTAAGTCATTGTGCAAGAGTACTTACTAAACATCAATTTGGAAATGTATATAAATCATGCCTTAGTAATATAATTATTAATATGCCTTAAACTTTTGGCTTCTAAATACTAAGTCCTTAAAAACAGAAACAAAAAAAGAAAGAAAAGGAATTGGAAGACAAATGAGGCTTGCTCAGTTGGTAAAAATACCTCCACCCATGATCATTAGGTCTTGGGTTCGAGTCCCTATTGGAGGGGAAGTAGTGTGAAAACACTATAAGATCTTCCTAATTTGGGAGGGGTTTAAGGCTTAGAATTTGTTGTTTGTTGGAGGCAACATGTTATTACCATGAATATTATGAAAGAATTACAAGAAAATACACATGACCTCACACTATAACAAAAAATGGTCCATATTTTAAAGTTTTACCCAACCTAGCCCATATTGCACATATTTTGAAAGCACTAGCAAATTTAAAAACTTGTGTTCTTACAACCATTGCTTTTAAAAACTATGGAGTTAAATATGTGTTCTCACAACCATTGCTTTTAAAAACTATGGAGTTAAATATGTGTTCTCACAACCATTGCTTTCACTCTCTCTTCTTCTCACATCTTCTACATATGCTTCAAGGGGTCGTCCGCCGTTGCTGCTTCTTAGCATGTGTCACCTGGTTGCAATGTAAGAAAATTGAAGAGTAAAAGTCCACTATTGAAGGCCATTCAAAGCTTTGCTTTTGAAAATATGATTTTTTGAGTTTGTTAGTTGTTTGGATTGAGTGTTATTCTAATTGATTGAAAATATCAAAAGGAGTTCAAAATTTAAATTTGAAGTGATTTGGAGTAGATTTGAGCAAAATTTGAGTTAAATTTTAGAAAAGACATAAGGAAGAAGACGAAGTCAATTTTTTGTATAATTATGTATAATATTGTATAATAGTGTATATGTGTGTATAAACACATATTATAACTATTATACACCTTTATACAAGCGTCTGTAGACGAACTTCTTCCATGATTTTCAGTTGCAATTCTTGTTCAAAACCTCCATTAAATGACTTCAAATTTTATATACAACCTCCTTATACTATTTCTAAGAAGTCTAAATAACACTCACTCCAAATTTTTCACAAAATCAAATTTGAAATTTAAATCCACATGTTTAAGCTTGTTAAAAATTTAATATTCACCATCCAAATGAATTTATTTGTTGAACTAATATTTGAGTCACAGTTACTGATTCGAAAATTAACTTAAAAGGTCGAGCAATCTTTTTTAAAAATTAAATAGTAATTTCTAGAACCTATTGGAGTTAGATGTTGAATCTTAGCCTATTATTTTTAGGTTAATTGGTTGTAAACTGAAATATGGGCTATAAAATTAAAAAGCAGGGAGCTCAATTGTTCTTATGTGAAATTTTCCTGAATATTATTCTTGTGGGTGGGTGGGGGCAAGGTATTAGATAGCGATGCCAAGAAGCTTGATACCATGAAAGTTGAGGACTGAGCTGATTTGGATGAAGTGGAAACACTACTAGTGCAATCAACATGTGACATTTAGACAAGGTTGGAAAGGCTATATATGTCCACACGCTGACAAATCAATCGTACATGAAGAAGCAAATTTACGCCCTACATATGAGTGAAGGTTCAAAATTTTAATCATATTTAAATGTGTTTAATGGACTAATCACGCAGCTTGCCAACATTGGAGTAAAGATTAAGGAGGAGGATAAATTCATCTTGTCCTTGAACTCATTGTCATCTTCTACGATAATTTGGCAACAACCATTCTGCACGATAAAATCACTATTGAGTTGAGGGACGTCACATCGACTCTTCTACTCAATGACAAGATGAGAAAGAAACCTAAAATTCAAGGACATACTCTTATCACAGAAGGTAGAGTCAGGAGTTACTAAAAGAGTTCGAGCAACTATGATAGATCAGGAGGTCGTGGGAAGTCCAAGAACCGATTCAAATCAAAAGTTAAAAATTACTACAATTGCAATTAACCAGGTCATTTCAAAAGAGATTGCCCAACTCTAAGAAAGGGAAAAGGTGAAAGTAGTGGCCAGAAGAATGACAACAACACAACCGCCATGGTGCAAAATAATGATAATGTTGTTCTCTTCATAAATATGAAAAGGAATGCATGCACATGGCAGGTCTAGAGTTGGAATAGGTGGTTGACATAGTAGCATCGTACCATGCCACACCAGTAAGAGATCTTTTTACGAATATGTAGCAGGTGATTTTGGAAATGTGAGAATGGATAACACAAGTTACTCAAAGATTGCGGGGATCGATAACATTTGTATCAAGACAATTGTCGGATGCATTCTAAAGGACGTACGACATGTACCTGATTTGCGGATGAACTTGATCTCAAGAATTACTTTGGACTGAGATAGGTACGAGAAATATTTTGAAAATTAAAAGTGGATATTCAAAAAGGAATAATTGGTGATTGCGAAGGAGTTACTCGTGACACGTTGTACAAGACAAATGCAGAAATATTCCGAGGTGAATTGAACACGGCATAAGATGAAATTTCTGCACATTTGTGGCACAAAGAATGGGTCATATAAGCGAGAAGAGATTGCATATTCTAGCCAATAAATCACTCATCTCTTTTGCCAAAGGTACGACGATAAAACCTTGTGACTACTATTTATTTGGTAAACACCATATGGAGCAGCTAGAAGGTTGATGTAACTGGAAAGAAACACATGTTATGCAAATTAAATAAGAGTCTCTGTGGGTTAAAGCAGTCACCTAGACAATGGTACATGAAGTTTGACTCATTCACGAAAAGTCAAACCTACACAAGAATTTATTCTAATCCATGTGTATACTTCGAAAGATTTTATGACAATTACTTTTACTATTTTATTGTTGTATGTGGATAACATGTTAATTGTATGACAAGAAAAGGAGTTGATTTCCAAGTAGGGAGATTTTTCCAAGTCATTTGATATGAAGGACTTGGGCCCAACACAACAAATTCTGGGAATAAAGATTGTTCAAGATAGAACAAGCAGAAAGTTGTGGCTATCTCAAAAGAAGTACATTGAACGTGTACTGGAACGCTTCAACATGAAAATTGGTAAGCCAGTTAGCACATCTTGTGTTGTCCATCTAAAGTTGAGCAAGAAGATGTGTCCTATAACCATGGAGTACAAAGGGAGCATGGCCAGAGTTCAATATTCTTCAACAGCCAGAAACTTGATTTATGCAATGGTATGAACGAGACAACATATTGATCATGCAATTGGTGTTGTTAGCATGGTTCCTTGAAATATTTGGAAAAGAACACTAGGAAGAAGTCAAGTGGATACTAGGTATCTGAAAGGTACCTTTGAAGACTGTGTGTTTTAGAAGATCTAATCCAATCTTGAAGGGTTATACATATACTGATATGGCAAGTGATCTTGATTATCATAAATCTATTACTGGATACATGTTCACATTTCCAGGGGAATCTATATCATGTCAGTTGAAGTTGCAGAAATGTGTCGCACTCTCTACAACTGAAGCAGAGTATATTGCCACTGCTGAACCTAGCAAGGAGATGGTATGGCTGAAACGGTTTCTTCAAGAACTTGGATTGCATGAGAAGGAATATATAGTCTATTGTGACATTCTAAGTGCAATAGACTTGAGCAAAAATACCATGTATCATGCAAGAATAAAGCATATCGATGTGAGATATCACTGAATTCGAGAAAAGATAAAGGATATATCTATTTTTGTCAAGAAGATCCATACAAGTGGGAATCCTTCAGATATGCTGACCAAGGTGGTACCAAGAGAGAGGTTCGAGCTATGCAAAGAACTTGTCGGCATGCACTCAAACTAGAATTCAGTGCTACCTCCTTCAGATGAATGAGACTAGAGGGGGGAGATAGATGAGATCTATCTCATTTAAGAGCCTATGTGCCTAAGGAAAATACATGGGTGTGAATTTATTGATGGAGGCAACGTATGCAACTTGTGGAGGAAAATTATCACTCTAATGTCAAGTGCTTGAAGCCCAAGGTTACTTCTCCTATAAAATGAGGAGTTCTCTTACTTCTTCATACACACCAACAAAGAGAGAAAGAAAGAATGAGGCATCACAGACAGGGTGATAGGTTATAAGTACCTTATTTTATGTTTTGATAATCTAAAAAACTTAATGTCAAGAACCAAATAAGGAACCTGATACACATCTAGTCCACATTCTCAAGCATATGGAAATAACCAGGCTTAAGTTGGAGATGTTCGTCAGTCTTTCAGAAGTTAAAGAATCAACAAGGGGAACATATGGACTTTAGTTCCCCTGGTGATCGTACCAGTCAACTCTCCAACAGCTGAAAAGTGACTGCCTGCACACGCAACAGTATAACACAATGCAACAATCAACTCCACTGGGAAGGATCTTGTACCCAAGTTTCTTACATCATTCAACTGATGTCATCGGTTTTATATTAACATTAAACCAATAACAAAACATCACTTGAAAACTTAGAGAATTTAATCAAGCACTCCAATAATGATTGATCATCTAGGCAACAATTCTCAAATGCATCTAGAACAAAGAACAACATTGCTACGGACCAGTCCCCCATATCAAGTGATTGTATGTCCTTAGTTGAGTTGTAACTTTGTTAACGTTCTTACTTGTAATTCCTACTTAGCTACTTAGAAGCATTGTGTAGGAAACTCTTTGTAAATCATAAAACCTCACGTTTGTGTCTTGGCTAGAATCAGTCAAGTTGTAAAGTCTTTATTATAGAGGTATTACAAAGTGGATTGTAATAGGATTATTGCAAGTTAGTGACGGATTAGGGATTTAATTCCTAGGTTGTAATCTAAACGTTTTGCTCGTAGTGAAGTTGAAATCCTACAAGGATAGGTCGTGGTTTTAATCCCGTAAGATGGAAATTTTCCACATAAAAACCCTTAGTGTTATTTACTTTCTGTTGTGTTTGTGTGATCTGTAGAAACTAATAGAGAACCTGGTTCTCTATATAGTTTGGTGGACCCTAGAATTCTATCAATTGGTATCAGAGTAGGTTCTTTCTATAAGGCTAACACCTAGAAAGGATCCTCATGGCTTCTCCACCAAACTTTGAAGAAGTTCAGTCTACCTATAAGACACCAAGGTTCAATGGCCAATATTATGGATGGTGGAAGACAAGTATGCACGATTACATCATGGCTGAAGATTCAGAGCTCTGGGGACGTCATCTGTGATGGACCATTCGTTCCCACAAAAACCAGTGGTGACCCTACTATAACTATTCCCAAAACAAGAAAAGAATTCAATGACGGGGAACGGAAAGCCATAGAGAAGTAATTTTCGTGCAAAGAAAATCCTTGTCTGTGGCATTGGTCCTGATGAATATAACAGGATATCGGCATGTCAGCCAGCCAAGAAAATGTGGAAAATCCTTGTCTGTGGTATTGGTCCTGATGAATATAACAGGATATCGGCATGTCAATCAGCCAAGATATGCATACTCGCTTCACCTCTATCATTAATGATTTTCACTCTCTTGGTGAAATTATTCCAAGAAACAAGCTGATGCGAGGCTATAATTCATGGTTTAACAAGTTATATGCCTTACATTTTATGTGCGTTAATGATAAAAATACACTTTTTATGTGTATAATGGAGTTTATTTCATGTGTAGGTGCATTGGAGATGGAATCCGAGCTAAATGGATGTAAATACATTAAAAATACGCTTAAGAGTCGAAAAGGAAACACCCGGGCGTTAGCCAGGCGTTTGGCCCCTAAAGCCAGGCTGTCCCTGGCGTTAGTGGGGCGTTTGGCCCCTAAAGCCAGGCTGACCCTGGCGTTAGGGGGGCGTTTGGGCCCTAACGCCAGGCCTGCCCTGGCTTTAAGGGGGCGTTTGAGCCCAAACGCCTGGGTCCCGATGTCCATTCAATTCCGAGTTTTGAAGAGTTTAAGTGTTTCCCGGTTGGAATAGAAGTCTCCTACATGTTTAGGGTTTGTCCTAAACATATAAATAGACCCCAAAACACAACTTGAAGAGGATTCGAAGGGGAGAAAAAGCCATTGAAGTGAAGACAAACTTGTGGATTACTACTCAGTGAAGCAAACATTGATTTTTATAGCTTTTATTCATTATTTTGTAGTTCAATTATGCAAGTTATTTTAGAATTGATTCTTATGAATATGAGTAGCTAAGTTCTTAATCTAGGGTTTTGGTGGAACCCGTTGGGGGATAAACTTATT